>OZ026618.1:44111267-44164267 GCA_964020975.1 Hermodice carunculata | reverse complement strand
GTCAACATCACTTCGATTGTTGTCATTTTAAATTAAATGGTTAACTCTCCACATGAATCCCTTTGAATGTAGATAGATCATCATTCAATTTAATCCCGATCGAAAGTTGGCGACTGCATTTTTTTTTCAAATATGTACTTGTATATCAATATATTCTTCTTTTTCATCTTCGGCGGGTTTCGTGTCGGGCATATATCTTCAGAGTAAAACAGTTGCACTAAACCGGATATAAACTATTCAATATTTGACAAAAACTATATACATATGTGCATCATGTCTAAAAAAAGTATTAATATTTTCTTTCCAGTTATTGGTATTGCGTCAGAAAATCGAAACAAAATAATATTCTGTCTATCAATAAATAGGCGAATCAGTGTATACCATTATCTCTACAATACATTACTCTTACGTGTTTTTACACATCTAGACAGGAACCGTCATATTTAAACAAAGTTCGTAACTGAATATTATCTAAACTATAAGCAGACTTTCCTTTGCCACTTATGCATCTATTTGGGGACTGATGGTACTTCGTGCAAAGTTCAGAAATTTACCACCGAGGTGTTAAATTAAATAATACATCGATGACATATAGTTGCGACAAAAAATGACACCATTTATATTATCGTTGTTAGTTTTTCGCAAACTTACCGTGTAAAAATTGCGTTCTTCTAATGTATGCTCCGTGTTTGCTTGTATTTTTCACTTGCATAGACATGGGCCTTCCGAGCAAAGCATGACTGGTGCCTCTTGAATTGCGCCAATCATATGGAATAAAATGCGGTAAATTCAAACCCAAGTAAAGTACCACCAAAGGCCCAAATTTGGCCCAAAGCTGTTTTTGTTCGTTGTCAGAATGGTAGCAAATAACTTCATGTTAACCAATAACGCTATTGGAACAAAACCTTGTATATGTTATGTGCAAAGGTCAGCTCGTATGCCATGCTTAAGACACAACTAATTGTACAGAAATAATATCATGGAATTCGAAATTCTCCTCGAGTCACAAAAGGCTTAATTAACAACTCATTATAATTGATTGATATTGGAGACGCAACAAAAAAGTGGTAAAATGAGTCACAATACTGAGCGGTAGAGAAAAGTAAGCTCATTTCCAACGTAACAGTAATGCGTGAAAGGTAATAATATTGCCACACACAAAAATTGAGTTTCAATTTACTAATGCATTTTGGTTGTTGACAGAAAACAGTCTCATGTTATAAATACCAGATGCGCTTTGTACTGAACGAGATCATATCACGGTATTCTGCTTCTTTCGGCATCTGAATTAAAAACTTCAACACTTCATTCAAATTGCACAAAATCATTTTATATAACAGCTCATCACTGACGTTCATATATCAAAAAAAGTGTTGGTCTCAGTTGTAAACTCAAGTCAATTGAACTGAAATCTTTGTGTAAAAATTCGTAAAAGTACTTTGCTTGGTCACAGCAGTAAGTCAAATCTTGCGTGCCTTTAATGTGTCTTCGTTCAACTTGAAGCACTTACAACTGAAAACAAGTAAAACATGGTGACTGTTTCTTCGCTTTAACACACCTTCAAGTTTTCTACAGTATTCAATACAAAGAGAAACTTAACAAACCTAATTCTGTAAGCCCATGTACCGTTTGAACACTATCAAGTCCATTATTCTAAGAGCAAAGTCATATTTCGTACCATTCACTGAAAAACTGCATAGTTCAAAATCATTATAGCAAATTAATTTTTGAAAGGAACAAATCATATTAATAAAATTTGAAATTTAGAAGAAAGTTTTACGCTTTAGTAGCCTTTATAAAATCGCGTCATCAGCGGGGAACCAGCGCAAGACTTATTTCGGTGCCATTAATCCCTGAGCAAGTCATTCTGGCGGCACCATGTTTGCATTTCCAATACAGTATGTATACTTGTATAATGACAATATGGGCTGGTTTCTAAAATTAATCGCTTACCTGGTTTCATACAAAATGTAACAAGTATTGAATTTTAACTAAATCAAAGTCATAAAATTAAAATGCAGTCACGTTTATGACTGTATGAGTAGAACATTTTCACAGAATAATTTAAGTGATCAGAGTTCCAGCTTTGTTACATCAGATAATTTGGTAAGAGAAAAATAACATTGTATAACTTCATATGTCGATAAACTGTGCAATTTCATTTTTTGTACAAAAGAATGCTCACCTATATTCCAACATCCTTTATGGTTTTACAAAAATCAGCTTTTCCCTTCCCTTTTGTGACACTTAGCATCCAGGACATGTACAGATGTTAATTTACTCCTATTCTAACCCAGGAATCATTAAACATTGTCTTACATGACAGACAACATAAAGTAATATGGCTTATAAGAATGATTTAACCAAAAGTATATTGGCAGAAGGTGGCCAAAGCGGACTTAAAGTCAGAACATAAGGAGCGGCAGGAAGAGGAGGAGGAAAGGAAGAAGAATAAAGAAGAAGAAGATGAATGAGCCAACCTTAGGCTTCCGTGTGAGGATATACGCCAGCATCTTTGCATCAGTTGTGATTTCCTGCACTCGTTTCCTGAATTTCGTGGGCTGGTGTCACATGCTTCCTCCCCCAGGCCTGTCAGACCACTCTGCTCCAGTTTATTGGCTGGTTTACATTCACAGTAACCAGCTTGAGGGTGTAATTTACCATGCACACCCCTCCAGGTTGCCAAACAGATAGTAAGCCCACCCACAACGCCTATTGTAACACACCCGCCAGCTCATGGGATTGAAGCATGTTGTTGCTGCCCACTAAAGCAACATACCTAATAAGGATGGAGAAGCGCCACATGGTTAGGAGCCCTCTACTCCTACATCACCCAGGGATGGGTTTCCACCATGTCATGACATAGAAGGGCCACCCCCTGATGCCACTCGCAACACGGAAGTGCAAGAACATGCCCCCCCCCCCCCCGGCACCAGCAGAGAGGGCAAGGGGTCATGAGCACCACTCTGTCCTTGATGGCCCATGAGGTACGATGCTCACCTATGATGGCTCCACTGGATGGAAGTCCTTCATGGCTCCATTTGAGCATGTGGGTAGTGTGGATTGAAGAGGACAAGATAAATGCTTTTTACGAGTCTCGGGGGGGGGGGGGGGGGCAACCCAGCACGATTTGTGAATCATGATAGCAGCTGGGTACCTCTCCTATGGAGAAATTAAATCACAGCCACAGCTTAGATTTGAGGTGAATAACCCCCTGATCACTTTGCAGTCAAAGCTTAGCCAACTTTAAAAGGGGAAGCAAACTCTAGATGAGTTGGAAGAGATAGGTCGGTAATGCTGTTCCCCTGCCCAGAAGCCTGAAAGGTTAACAGTATTATTTTCTGGGTGGCATCCACCATCAGTGGTTTGCTTATGAGGTGATGAACCTGGAGCCATCCAACTTGTTGAAAGCCATAACAGCAGTCCAATCGCTGGAATATCACTTTCAAGCCACTATTGGCCGAGATAAGGACCAGCGTAACAAGGTGTGTCTTCTCAGAAGAGAACTGCTCCCCAGTCAGTGAGGCCCTTAGGTTTGAGGCAAGACATGTTGGGCAGCCAGGCTTGCTTGCTGGGACCCATGAGCCTGGCATGGAAGATTATGGGTGTCGCCTGAAATGCCAGGAACTGCTTGGGCTTGAAAGATGACTGAGTGGTTTGGATGAAGCCCTGAAGGAGATAGGGGACAAGCTGGAGAAGCTGGCCATCCCTAAGCTTTGTAGTTGCCGGGCCCAATGAGATTGCCGCTCATCCTCTCTGGCTCTGCAGGGGGCCTGGAGTTCTTTACCAGTTAATTATGTTTGTTTGCAGTGTGGGGAAAAGGGACACTTCGGCAGGAATTGCACCAGGCCCGGAACACCCAACCCAATGCCCCGTCCAGAAAAGGACCAAGGGCAGAGCCTGAGAACACAGGCTCGACCTGAAAGTCAATGCAGGATGTCACACCGGCCCCACCCCACCCTCCTGTGAGTGCCAGGAAGTGAGGGTACGGCATGGAATGACAGTGGGTACTATAGCAAGTTGAAGGTCAATGTGTGGATGCAGTTGTTGATTCCAGGGTCAGAGATTACAAATTTCTCGGACCTCTTCACCAAGATAGCTAGCTCCAAAACTCTCTCTCTCTCTCTCTTTCTCTCTTGGCTGACACTGGCAAAGCTCAGGGGGTTGACAACGGTTGCACTGTTATTAGCCACAAGGGTGGGGCTAACATTAACACTTCTCAACTGGAGAGTTCTGTGGCCAGTCTTCATGCACCCATAAAGGAATATGTGCTTTTAGGACTCAATTTCCTCCAAGCAGCAGATGCAGTCATCCATGCCTGAGGATGGGAAATATGCCAGTGCCAACCCAGGGTATTGTTAGAATGGAGCACAAGGCAAGCCAGGTATTCCTGAGGAAAAATTTAGCCTTGAACCAAGATTCCTGCAAAATGCTCTTTGCCGATGTGGAAGAACCGGTCGACAATGTCTTGGCGGTGCTGGAGCCAGTTGGCTTCCACGAATATATACTTACCAGATCCACATTGGTCTATATGATGGCTGAAATATGCACAAAAATGGCGAAGCTGTCACCCCATGAGGTAGTACTGCGGGCTGGAACTTGTATCGTCCATCTTGTGGAAGGTAGAACCACAGGGGAATTTCTCAGATCTGGAACCCAATTCTCAGAGGGCGATTGAACCCCCTGAGAATTTGAACGATGGGACGGCCTTTCCAGATGGAACTTATGACCATTTGACACCACCCCATGGGCAGACTAGCACCTCAGAGGTGGGCTGACACTTCCGAGGACTTGGATCTCTGCAAAGTTGGTGGGTCTGAGCCATCAAGTTCACCCGAGAACCTTCCAGGACATCTGACATCCATGCTTGCAATGGCTAGTGATATATATGACAGTAACCAGTACAAAAATCCTGAGTTTTAGAGAGGCTGCTCAAAGGTTAACCTTCCATGTTTACCATTATGTATTATGTTGCAGGATGGCGACCATACCTTTCCAATTTCATGGCATGGCTTTGCTGTAAGCATTGTCTCAGATGTCCAGCCTTGGCTCACCTGTCAGGGCCTCTCTATTTACTGAGTTTAGGTGGCCAAGAGGATAGACCCATGGGAGATATCCATTGCCCCACACTTTTTCCTCTGATCCCTGGCCATTCCCTGGCCATATCTCTCCTGAGGCTCAACCAGGTTTCCAACTATGATGGAGGGATAAGACTGGACCCATCCTTGGCTTGGGAACTTACCAATAAGTCCCATCTGTTGGCCTTTGCAGCCCAGGTGACCAATATGACAGTGTTTCAGTCATCACTAGATTGCTGAGACCTCTGATGCCTTCACAGGTTTGCTGGAGTGGCTTAGTTTTGTGCCCACTTCTCCTGTTACTAGTCAATCCCTCAGACCATGCATTATTATCACAAGCTGGAGGCCTGTGGTGCTTGGCCATGACATATCCCTGCGATAATCCCACCTTGACCCACCAAAATCACCCATCAGACCGACCACAGATTTGCCCTACCTATAAATGGTCTCTGTCGGATATCCTGTGTCACTCAAATGCTGCCCACTTGCCCTGGTATGAGGATTTCTGGTCGGCATATGGCAGATGCCAGATGCAGTTAAACTGGCAAGGTCAGAGGACAGCTCACCGCCAGCAAGTCCATCATGATTGCCCTGGCCACCTCCACCCTGAGCAATGGCAGGGGCATATATTGCACCTTTCCCACAGTTTAGCAGTTTTCCTTAGCCTACCCAAGTTGGTTGCATGTGTTCGCCATCATGACCTGGCTCCTGTTGGCTCCTGGGGAATTAGATATTACCTCCCATCCCCCATTTTAACTGCCAACACCCACAAAGATCACCTACCCCAAGGCCTGGACACTTTACAGCGGCTGACCCATTGGTGGGTGGTGCTCAACCTGCTCACCCAGGCCTTCCCTGCACAAAAGGAACAACACCGTAGTTGTTGCATGCTACTTGGGGAAGGGTACATCTTTCTTTATGGCACCAGCCACCAATGAGGCGGCCCTCGCAGGTAAGGCCAATCCAGGGGCCAGGACCGCTTTCTTGAGTGGTTAATCTGACTTCCTTCTACTGGCCACCCAACGGAGGGTGGATTATGGGAGGGGAAGAACCATCGGGTCTCGATCTGCAGGCATTGACGGCTTCGGGTGGGGACCCCTATGCCATTCCTGACATTTGCAGGGTTGAAAATGGCAGGACTGTAGATAGGCAGATTCTTATGTCCATAGAGACCAGAGTCTAGGTTGTAGGTAGGTTAATGTTTTCCTTCTTTAGAGTCCTGTATTTAACCCTATTGTATACTAGCATAAGAGAGGAGGGTCGCGAAAGAGCACCCTCATCATAAGAGTCTCACAGCGCCCCATCCCTTCCCACTTACTTTGGGTCCCATAACAGTTGGCAGCCCAGTTGCCCCAGAGGAGAGTGGTGTTGTGTGGGAAAAGGGGCAGGGCCATCCTGATGACTTACACCAATGATGGTTAGTCACTCTTCCCCCCACAACCATCGACACATGCAAATCACCATTTAGTTAGGGGATTCTTGAGCAACAAGAAACTATCAAAGAATTCTTGAGCAACAAGAAACCATCAAAGACAGAATCAGAAGCCAAACTGTGCTCCCTTGTCTCAGGCCCCAGGCACCTGGATTCCAAACAACTTGAAACAGATGGGAAGGGTAAAAGCAGTGTTTGCCTGCATACACCTGTCCCACTTTCTATCATTTTGTGACAAAACCACCAGCATAACAATTATATATACATATATATGTATAAATATATATATACATATATATACATACATATATATATATGTATATATATATATATATATATATAATTTAAAGAATTAAACCCTATTCACCTGTATCTTATAATGGGAAGCCTAAGTCACAGCCATAATTTTAGGATCACAGTCCTACAATTTGTGGAGCTGTAGGGCTATCGGGAAATCCAGAGAATATATATATATATTATAATATCAGGGTTCGTACAAATACATGACCAGACTGGTTTTTGGTATCACTGAAACTCCAGAAACAAAGTTTGTGTGCTTGAAGGTTAAAGTCACATTGTATTTACCTGAAACTGGTTTCAAAAGTTTTACTTGGGCATAAAAATAGTAGTTTCATTTGGTTTATTTATTATCACTGGATTGGACAAAGGATTCGGAAACCAAGCAGCAGTAGTAGTGAAGAGGGGATAGCTATGTTAACACATGAAAATTGTTATAAATGGAAGATTGTTTGATCACAACACTTCATTCAACTTTTCTCTTTGTACTCAATGACAATTGGTGATGTTAGGAGTTTGGACTTAGCAATGACTTGATAGCAGTCACGCATCTTTTCATAATAATCACGCCAGTATTCAAAGAAGTCATGGACAAAGAAAATCCCCCCCCCCCAAAAAAAAACAGGATGCAAAAGACCCTGTTCAAAATGTACTACAGGCTTTCTCTAATGGTATTGATCAATTACATATAGCTCTTAAAGCACTATCATTTCAAGATATAACCAGAATCAACGATTATGTGGGTTTAACTTATGCTGAACACACATTTCAACAAAATTTTTGTGAACTGGTGTAAGCTTACACAACAACTACTCGGAAACCAGATCATACTGAGAAAATAAAGACAAGAGGACTGTGACATCCCTGTGCTCAGCTAAGTCGCTCTATGACCTTGGGAATGAGGTCAAGGTCACTGAACTATTCTGAATCGAACTTTTATAGAGGCCCATCCCCATGCGCAAGATCAAAGTCACAGTACAAATAGTTCTCAGGTTATCACACGACCAGTAAGATTTATGTTAGTGGACCTGTGACCTTAAGAATGAGGTCAAGGTCACTAATGTATGGTCTAAATCTTTCCTAAATAAAGGACCACCAAACAAGTTCAACATCAATGTCCCATCTGCCACAGTTTTCAAGATACAATGTGAAAAGTAAAATTCAAGTAAGTGTCTAGGTCCCAGTGACTTGGGAATGAGGTTATAAGATCAACCATGTACTGTCTAAGTATGGCCTTTGCTCAGGACAGCCATCATGTTCAACATCAAGGTCGAAGTTCAAATAGCTCTCAACTTGTCAGGCAAACAGTAAAATTTCAGCAAGTGGCCCTTTGACCTTGGGAATGAAGTCAAGGTCACTCATCTACTGTCTAAGTCTGGCCCTCATTGAGGGCAACTAGTATGTGCAATACAAATGTCTTCGCCTTAATAGCTCTCAAGTTAGCTTACAAGCAGTGAATATCATGCACCTCACCCTGTGACCTTGGAAATGAGGTCAAGGGCACTCACCTACTGTACATGTATCACCCTCATACCCAGAAGTGTCCCTATGCAATTTCAAAGCAATTGGCTGAATATATACAAGGATCGAGACTTTTGAAGATTTGGCCAAAAATGACCAAAAAAATCATTGAAAAAAATCCAAAAATCACTGCACTGTGACCATTTTAACAAACTTGGTAGATACCTACACAAGGAACACCCCCCCCCCCCCCAACCACCACGTTTGAAGTGACTAGCTGGTAGTTTCGCAGAAGTAAAAAATTGTCAATAAGCATTGCAAACCGTAGTGACTTTGCAATCCCCATGACCTTGCATGGTACTAATCAATAGACATGTAAAATCACCAAAAAAAATCCTTAAAAAAACAAAAAAACAAAAAACACACACACACACTGGATCGTGACCATTTGAATAAACTTGGCAGAGACCCACCAAAGGTACATCCCCACTAATTTTGAAGTGAACCTGGCTAATGGTTTTTAGATGAGGTCGAAAATGTAAACTACCATTGCAATTCCCATTCACTTACATAGTTAACAATAAGAATGTATGCATTGACGAATAAGTACCCAAATTGAAAAATTCGTTAAAAATCAGGGATCCACACCAACGCCCTCCGGTGAACAACCTTGTGTAACCCTTCCACAAGGAACATATCCATCAAGTTTCAGCACAATATGAGAGTTGGTTTTGGAGAAGTCGAAAATAGCAAAATCGCACAAAAATTCATTAAAGAAAAAATTGCAGCGCCACCTGTTGAACAACTGAACAACTTAAGGTCTCGGGGTCCCCAGAAGTGTCCCTATGCAATTTCAAAGTGATTGGCCAAGCAGTTCCGGAGATCTTTTACGATTTCTCCAAAAAATGAACAAAAAAAATTATTAAAAATTCAAAAATCACTGGACCGTGACCATTTGAATAATTTTATAGAGACCCACCCAAGACACATCCCCACTAAGTTTGAAGTGAACCTTTCTGACGGTTTTGGAGATGAGGTCGAAAATGTGAATGACCATTGCACCTCCCTTTGACTTACATAGTAAACAATAGGAATGTATGCATTGACCGACAAGTACCCAAATTGAAAACGAAAATCGTTAAAAATCAGGGATCCACACCAGCGCCACCTGGTGAACAACATTGTGTGACCGTTCCACAAAGAACATATCTACTATGTTCCAGCACACTCTGAGGGATGATTTTGAAGAGGAAGTCGAAAATAGCAAAAACGCACAAAAATTCATAAAATTGACAAGTCAGCTCAGCTAAAAATGATCAAATGTTTTGCAGCATTCCTTTCAAACACAAAATTATTTATTCCCTGAACATTCAGTTCCTTTTCAAATTTAAATTTGTACGTAACATGATTTCCAAGGAATACAAAATAAAAGATCCCTCCATTTTTCTTATATAATATGGCAATAATATTGGACAAAGTATCACGTATTACAACATATTTCTGGCTTCAATTACTCTTAAGGATATCGCCGTTGATCAAAACTGTGACTGTATGTCTAACAATATAAATTGAAATTTTGGTGACACATGCCACAAACATGCATTTAAAGGTAATTTGGATATAATACAAAATTACGTTTTAAAAGAATTGATGAAAAAAAGTACCAAATTTCGGATATGTCCCAAGGTGAACATTGACAGCATTTTTCAGGATACATGCAGTGCATTTGATTCCAACTGTATGAAATGGGCAAAGAAAAAAATAGAATTTCATAAATATGAAGAATAGTTATCAAACTTGAAGAGTCTTTAGGTAAAAGAATTTATCAGTACAAATCTCATATTTCATAATTTCAATAATAATGATGATGGTGATAATAATAATAATAATAATAATAATAATAATGATAATAATAATAATAATAATAATAATAATAATAATAATAATAATAATAATAATAATAATAATAATAATAATAATAATAATAATAATATCACTGTGGCCCTCCACTTATTTGCCGTGGGTCTGTAAATAACAGATGGCTTAATAAGAAAAAAAAATGATTCCCGGGAACAGAGCCGAGGTGTGAGGGCCTCACATACTCTCTCACTACAGTGGAAGCCCCCTGTTCCCGGTAATTTTCCCCACGATGGCCCGCCACGTTACATTAAGTCCTGTCCTTTGTCCCTATCCCCGCTTCTGAGGCTCAGGCCTTCCATGGCCTGCACCTGCAGCTAGCTGCAGCTACAGTCATGGCAGCCCTGAAAAGGGCTAACACCTTTCCATTCCATACCCCCTTCTCATCCGTTATTTTACCCTGTTTTCTTCCCATTCTAACATTTCCCTCCTTTTATCCCAGCACCCTACCAGGTAGTCTTGCACAGTTTTAATACCTTCCTTACACCCTGGAAAATCTCCTTACAAGCCTAGAAAACAAGCAACACGCTCCACCTCTTCTAGTACCCTTATTTCCTCTAAGCCCTTAGGGTTGTCCTTATCCTGCCAACTTCTGAATACATTTTCCCTCATTTTCCTGTATGCATCACACTAAAGTAGCCAGTGATCTACTGTTTCATCTACCTCCTACGTACAAACTCTACATTTCCCATTACTACCCTGTGTCCATTTCTGACATCTCCTCTCCAAGTTGTTAACCCCCGCCCTTCTTTGGAACAAAAGTTTAGATCTCTTCCCTCCATCCCAACATGCGCTCCTTTTTGGTTTATCTGACACTTTATAAGCTTTTAGTGTACCTTTATCATTCACCCCCTCTTTCCATTTTACTCGCCATCCCTCTGCAACTGTTTTCTTAATGTATGACTTCCATTCATCAACTTCTTCAAACCCTTACAAGTCATATTTTTTTTGCTAATTTGTCTATATTTTGGACCCACTTTGTGCCGTTACTGCCTCCATGTATAATTTACTGCACTATCTGTCTTCACTAATTGTTTGTAGGTATCCCCAGTAATTAAACTTAGCTTTGGTAATTCTATCTATAACAGTACTGCACCCCAATTCCCCCCAAACCGCTACATTTGCTGTACAAGGTGGCACCCCCAGAATCCACCTACCCATCTCATTCTGCTTTTCTCCATATTTTGAATGCCCCCCTCATTTACCGAAATTACATCCAAACCATACATCATCTCAGGTATTGCAACTCTATCCCATAACACTCTGGCTGTAAATGCTCTATTGAAGCTGTTCAGTGTAGCTTTGATCATTCCCTTTGTTCGGTTCACCTTTTGCTTTATCTTCTCCATGTGATATCTGAACATGCCTTTACCAGTTGCTTTTATTCAGATCCCTAAATTCTCATATTCATAAACCTCGCCTAATTCAATCAACTGTTCCTGTCCTTCTGGAATCTGGAATGTCCCTACATTCCCCCTTTTATTTATGTCAGTTTTTTTCCAAGCGTCATGACCATACTCTTTTCTTTACTGAATTCCAATCTCCATTTATTGTCGTATTCTCCCGTTATGTCAAGTAGATCATTTCTTTTTGTGACTCTGCCATAAGCACTTTATCATCGGCAAAAAATAGACCAGGAATTTTATGCTGTCCTATTGTCATCTCCTTGTTACATTCTGTTAATTGATCCCCCAATTCCTTAATATAAAGTGCAAACAAAATTGAAGAGAGCACAGAACCCTGTTTTAAGCCAATATCTAGTTGTTTGTTTTCCACTTCTATGTTTCCCATTGAAATAGTACAATCTACATCTCTATACATTGCTTTCATTAATTGGAGGAAATTTCCACCAAAGCCAAGCCCATGAAGTTTCTCCCATAGTGCATCCCTCCACACTCTGTCATATGCTTTTCTCACACCTACAAAGCCCATAAAGATTTTCTAGTGCCTTTGTCTTGCCAGTTCCAGAGCTTGCGTTAAAGTGAATACATGCTCACCCACCCTCCTCCGTGGTCTAAATCCATTCTGGATCTCTCCCAGGAGGCCAAGCCTTTCAACTATTCTGCTCGTCCTCCTGTACATGACTCTACTGAAAATTTCCCATACGTTTAATGCGATTTCTGCCCTTTTTGGGATGTAAAATATTTTAAGTTTGTTCCATTCCCTTGGTACCTGCTTCTCCAGAAGAACCCTGTTAAAAAAAAATCTGCAAACATCCTACCATTTCGTCTGGCCCTTTGTTTATAAATTAGGTCAAAACATTATCAGACCCTGGCGCCTTGCCCAGCCTCATCTTCTCTGTCGCGATCTGAACTTCAATCTCTCTAATTCTACAGCACAATTCAGAATGCCATCGATCCTGGCTGTTTTCCTTCTGACTGTCTGGTACTGCCCCCTGTCCCCATCGTGGATCGTTTATTTCCCCCAATGCTCTTTTAATGCTTCTTGTATGTCGTCTTTCTTCTCTATTCTCTTCCCTCTATGCATGATTTCACATGTTTTATTCTTTTTCTTTTGATTAACAAAATTCCTAAAAATATTTGACCCTTCCCCTCCACTTCTCATTATTCTCTCTGTCAATTGTTCATTTTTATTTGCTCTCCTTTCTGTTTTCATTTCCGCCACTTCTTTTCTACATTCCATATATTGCTGCTTAGCTTCCTCTATATCATTATGTGGTTGTTTTCGTTTCCTGGCTAGTCTCCAGGCCCTACCTTTAACCCTTCTCCTCCTTATTGCTCCTTTTAGCTCTGGGTCCACCCTATAGCCAACGTTTTCAATTGACATTTTTTCTACCAATCTTTTCCTGGGTCACCCTAAGGGTTCTACTAGTTAGGTCTTCATTCATTACTTGAACTTCCCCCTCTACTTCCCATTTATTTTTCCATTCCTGCAGTTCAGTTTTAAGGCTTTCCTTGTATCCCTCCCAATCGGATTCTTTATGTATGTTCCAAACCCATTTAGACCCTCCCCCCCATGTCCCTTTTACAAAGCTGTACGTTAAGCTCCACAGTGATCCAATTGTTGTCACTCCCAATATCTAACCTGCCATATCCTCATCAATTTCATATTTCTGACTCATTTGGAATATGTCGCTATCCACCAAAACATACTCAGCTACTGTCTTCCTGTTCCCGGAGGTCCATGTCCATTTGCCCTTGCATTGTAGGCCTATGTCCCTATTCACAATCCTAAGTTTGTACTCCCGAGTGAAGTTTAACAACCTGGTTCCGTCTCTGTTTATTTCCCCGTCTCCTTCAATCCCCCCCTCCCCATTCCATTGCCTATGTGACCACTGAAATCCCCTGCTATGATCACTTTATACCCCTGTTGTTGTACGTGGCTTGTTATCATTCTCATTCTGTCATACACCTGGTCATTCCATTCATCCGGTAGCCCTTCGTGTCCCACGTAAACCACACCTATTTAGTATTGGCAGTGTTGCCACTCTATGGATATGTTTCCATTCCTATCCAAAGCATTTCATTTCTAACCACACTATCATTGTCCCAGTCTTCGTGCTTTATCTTGTGTCATTCAATTCCGTTTCTTACCAAAAACCCTCCCCCCCCCTTCTTTTGTCCATTCTCGCTCCCTTTGTAAAGGCTTTACAAATGAGGTTTTAGCCTTTAGGACTTGTCATCATTCCCTCTTCTTCGTATATATATTTTTTTGATATAATAGGCCTATAGAGGGTAGCCCAAGAAAGTCAAAATAATTATAAAACTGAACTCCCAATAGTAGATTTTTTTTTTTTTATCAATAAACCTGGTTCTGAAATTTTAGAGAAAAAATATTGTGGGCAAAAAAATTCTGACGCTGCAAGTATGTGCATGTCCATCAGAAAATATTTAGGAGTAAAATTGTTGCTTGGAACAGCACAAAAAAAAAAAAAAAAAAAAAAAAAAAAAAATCTGGCCGACCAGAATCTTTAGTCCTCCCTGCCCCTCTCCCGCAATATCAAATGGGCCCTCCTTAAAAGACCTCTGTGCATTTCGCCTATAGTTTTGGCTAAAGTGTTACCAGGTTGTCTTTGTTTGGCTGTGAAAATATTAAAAATAGTAAGAAATTCATGTTAAAATGCAAAATAAATCATTCTGGTGACCCCGGGTACTTTCCAAGCGGTCTCATTGGTTGTGGCCTGTGCATCAGCCTTTCCATTGGGATTTCCCTTGTAAGTGATAGGCTATAAATAGCATTGATGACGCGAAAATACAGAGGCGGATCCAAAACAGCAGTTTCCTTGGACTTTTATTCAAGATGGCGGCTGTGTGGAAGTTGTTGGTGCAAGTGCTTGTCGCACTTTGTTGTTATGTTTCTTTCCATGGTAAGTAAATGATTATTTCAAAAGTTATTGTTGCAACGTACGAGAGTATTTGTTGTTGATTTTTATCTTAAGTGCTGGCACCGTGACAAGGCAAAATGTAGGGCCACTTATGCACAGCCCAGGACGGGAAATTCCTAAGGGGTTGTTTTTTGTTTTTTGGTTTTTTTTTGGTGACCTGAATCAGAATGATAGAGGACCACGGTAAATAAGCGGAGTGCCGCAGGATTATAATTACATGCAAAATATTCCAGCCCTTACGAGTCTTAGTCTTAACATCCCATATTACCAGTGAGGCACTCTACTAAGTTTGACAAGGCGGCTCAATGGAGCAAGTTGCGCATACGATCCCACCTAGCCCCATTTGGCATTTCTGAGGTATCGACGGTGTTGTTTTGATATGGGCACCGATGGTGCCCACATCAAAACAACACCGTCGATGCCTCAGAAATGGGGCTAAATCGAACCCGGGACCGGGGTGTCACACTGACAAGTGACTTGTCAACAAATCGTCTTCGTTAGCTGTGTCAAGTGAAGCAAAATTCCGTCAGCATTCCCTATTATCTGTTAATTTTGGTAAGAGATTTACAGATTTTGGGGTGGCCGAACAAAACTTCAGAGGGTTGCGACATGCCTTTTACGACTTCAGTGTTCATGCTCAGCATCCAGCAGTGCTGACAGTGGCACAGTCACTGGTTTTGCAAGAAGCATACACGTGGGTAGTTAACAGCCGCATTGATTTGAAGGGTTTACTCTAGAAAAAAAAAAAAAAAAGGTCCTAAAAGGTGCCAAAGACATGTCACATGCTGAAGTCATATATCGTCATATCAAGGGGGGGGGGGGGCGGGTCTGAGGGCCCTCCCCCAAGAAAACCAAAAAATCTTTAAAATTAAGATGCTGTAGAATGGATTCTATGGCACTTCTGGAGGCGAAGGGATCAACAAGGCTTTGAAAGTCTTAATTTTTGGCTGCAGAATGCTCCAGCTTGCGTCATTTTGCATGTTACTTTAAAATATTTTAGGGGTATGGAGTCTTACCCTAAGAAAATATTAGGGCACGGACTTTTGACCATTTTACTCCCTGACGGAAATACTGATTGCTATGATTAAAGAAATGCTCGTCTTGGGCACATACTCTTCATTTGAAGACAGATTGATAAGGTAGTGCATGAGCATATATTGACACCCAGGGCTCAACTAGGATGGTGTGTGTTTTCTAGACCGTTGAAATCGGTAGGGACCATTTCTACATAAATTTTGGGTAATAAAATCATCCTAAACATTTGAATATTACCTCTGCCCTGCAAATTGATGAATCAAGACCCTGATTGGTATTTCAACCCAAGTTAGATGTCTTTTAATCCTTTCCCCCTTGAATTGACACTTGAGTCAACAACTTGCCTTGGCATGAGTTCGGTCCTAATTACCCAACTCATGCCCAGGAAAGTTGTTGACCTGGGGCATGTGATCTTGATGGGGCTTATCTACAATTCTCAGTCAAAATTGTTTTTCATTACTGTTGCAGTTAATTGAAAACACTGAAGCAGATGACATTTGACCCCCAGCCGGGTTTAAGGGGGGAAGGGTTAAAATAAAAGTTGGCCTGGGAAGTTCTAATGCAAAATAATTACCGAGGATGTCCAGTCGGGTTTGTTAGCTGCAACTTACAGTTGCCCTGACTTAAATTTTAGGTGCCCCAGGCTGGCGGGCTTGCCTTAATGTCAAAGCCTGATTCCAAAAAATACAAATATCACAGCATTTCATAATCTTCAATTGAATGAGTAGACCATATTTTAGCCCCCCCTCCCCCCCCCCCCAAAAAAAATGTTAAACTGTTTTTGCGTGCAATGTGCCAACTGAGCCTCCTGAGGGATCCATAGTATATACAGTAAAACCTCCATTCAGTGGCACCTTTGGGACTGGAGAAAAGTGCCCACTGTAGGGCGGTGCCCAGTGCAGAGAGGGTTGACCACCGTGAGTACATAAATTACCAGTAGTATGGATGAGTACACAGTGCTAAAGATAGACAAGACATGCACAAAAATATGTACATGTTTATGCTGGTTTGCAAACCCAAATGAAATAAATAATAGACAAACAATGTTTCAAAATTTATTCTTTGTTACATGTACCTGAAACAGGGAACTGGCTGGTTGGGTGGCCTACACTGCACTGTTTGATGTGGTAAGGAAATTACACTTTGTGAGGTGAGGAACCTGGCATATGAAGAACAGTTCCTTGTCTCAAAGGTTAAAATGATCAACATCAAAGTATTTCACCGTGACCTTGAGCAAATCACTTACATGTAGGTGGCTCTCAACCAAACACTAATTGTTTCAGACAAGTCAGCTGTTAAGTCTCTTCCCTTTTATAACTTAAACCTGATGGTAATCCACAAAGGTGTCAATGGAATTTATGTTAGATTAGAAAACTGTCATGCTTTAATATACAGTAAAACCTGTCAAGGCCAAATGCCCTTGAGACCCAGCCAAAGTGTTCGGTTATCGGGGGTGTTTGGCTAATAGAGTTTTGTCGGCATAGCCTTGTCGCTTCATCCATCACATGTAAACTTTGAGTTCACCTGTACATGCACATGCATTGGGGAATTTACCAGCTCTGACACATATATATTTATATAAATCACAAAAACTTGAAGGAAAAATAAAGTCTGTAGACAAAAAGAACTGTATGAAAATTCAAACCACTTGGGAAAAAAGTTTATTGGATTCATAAAGTTTTGGCAAACAGTACATGTATGTACTTTTCAACATCATTAGGCTACATTAACCATATATATATATATGCATGTTACTGGTACATGCATGCAATATACATGATGCGGAAGTATGTACATCTGTCATACCTGTGATGGTTCATTTTTACATGTGTGTTATTTGATGACATGAAACAGAAATTTACATCTGGCCTACCTGTGACAGTGTATTTACATCTGCATAATCTGATGACATAAAACAAATTTATTGGCCAACATTAACACACTGTAAAATGTGTACGTGTTTTCCTTTGTCATACTGCTAAACTTCAGAATGCCCATACTTGTTTGATAAGTTTAAACCAGTTTGTTGTATGTACAGCTGTGGAAGGTCTCATGTTTCCTGCACACTCTTGACACCCTTTGAATACATTAATGCCACAAATTTGATGAAAGTGCTGAATATAAAAAAAATTGTGATGTTTTTGTATCAAACATCGATATTTTTGTATTGAATATCTATGAATTTCCTGAGAATTCCTTCTTTCTGGAGGGTAAGTGTTCAGCCTTGACAGGTTAAACGTCGTTTTGGGACCAAGATCAAGTGGTTGGTGTTCAGAGTAAAGAGGTGTTAATGGATTGCAGGTTCCAACACTTGGCTCTCCCATTCAATTACATACAAAAAAGTTCTGACCCGAAAACAGTGTTTGAGTAACAGAAGTGTTCGGCTATCAGAGGTGCTCAGCTTGGCAGGTTTTACTGTACATGTACATTCTGGCTGGCCGGCCTGTGGACCTGCTCTGTTTGATGTGGTTACAAGGAAATTACCCACTTTGGCAAGGTGCCTGTGAAGTTGAACTTAACAGGTAAATCTTCACAATTAGAAGACAATAAATTGCTAAGACTCCTGAAAGGTATTCTCCATATGAATCGCATGGCCTTTCGCAGTGCTGTGTAGAAATATACCACATCTTTGTAATATTTGTGAGAGAAATCCCAAAGTTGGCAGTCATATAAAGGCATGCAGTAACTTTTAAAGAGTTGATATCTGACCTCCGGGAATGTTTTGCTGAATTGTGCCATAATCATATTGACCTCTGTATTAAATTTGTGAACTGAATTTTGGATATTTTCATAAGTTGCTTTGGCACCAAGACAATGACCTAAATGTTTGCATTGATGTACTTTAGTTATAGGAATTCCATCAATATATAAATTAACATTATGGTGATTTCCACCATGAACAATATGAACTGACTTCAGTGGGTTGAACATTATGTACACGATATTCTTTTGCAAATTTATCACAAACTTTCAACATTGTATATACAGTGGTACCTGCTATTTAAGACCACCCATAATGCCAGACAAAAGTGGTCACATATAACAGGTGGTCTTTCACTGCAGGTAAGCTAGCAAAGAAATAAAAGGCCAGTGTCTTGAAAGGGCGGTCTTAAAATCTAGTGTGGTCTTTTGCGAGAGGTGGTCTTTAGAGCAGGTATCACTGTACTTAATACTGTTGGAGCAATTAACACCAAATCATCCGCATATGTGCCAGAGCACCTGCATATAAATGTCCACTATGATATCCAAATCCCAAAACTTTCAAACGTGCAAGTAATTCGTCTAAGTTTATACCAAGTGAGTGGCGATAGAACTCCACCTTGTTTAACCCCATTAAGTAGTACTACATTTAAAAGGCCTCTAGAGGTGTTTCTGAATCCCAAGCAATATTAATATTCTGGTTGACATACATTCAAAAGTAGTCTTGCAGCACACGGACATATACCTTTCTTTAACAGGAGGGAAAACAATTTGACATACTCAACTCAGTCGAATGCCATATTAGTATCCAAAAGCACTATTTTTACACTAGACCTGTGTGATTTATGATATTGAATTCACTCAGATATCACAAATGAACATTGAGTAGTTGAACAACCAGCCTTGAAGCCAAACTGGGGGTCACTTGAGTTCAGCACATCAAAATTATCTTGTGAAATGATCCAGTCCAAGTCTTTGCCAAGTATGCTACTTAACATGGTACCTCTATAATTTTGTGATTCATACAGTGATTTTCTCATATTTTTAAGGATGGGATGCATTGAAATACTAAGAAATCCACCAGGTGTAAAGCCATGTTTGACCATGGCATTCAACAGCAAGGAAAGGAAATAATTAAGTTTGTCAGTCGTATAAACTATGTGATCAGAATAGCACCCTTTGTTGCCGCCATGTTTTCCTAGTTTCAGGTGATTGACAGCGTTACAGACCATGTCAAATGATATGTTATGATGAGACGGACACTTATTGCTAATGCAGTTGGATTGGATTTGAGATGATAATTATAAATCTTTCCTTAACAGGTCCATTTTGTTTTCAGAATATGAGACAATCATATAGAGGGCTTCATATTTCTCAGAAAAGAAATTAGCTATATGCCAGTTGGATTTGTGACACCATCTACCCTTGCAGGCCTTGAGCTAGAACTTTTTCATTTTCTGCACAATTCTTCAAAAATCTTTATTATAGTTATGAACCAGAACATCCACCAGTTTTTGAGCATTACAGTGGTTCCCCTCTTATAAGGCCCCTCTCACCTGAGACCACCCCTCTTGAAAGGCCAGCATCCTTGTGCAGAAAGTATGGTATTTCCATTATATTCTCCCCCTCAAGAGAGGCCACCCTTCTTATAAGGCCACTTTTTGGCAGCATTTGGGGCAGCCTTATAAGAGGGGTACCACTGTACATGCTTCAGTATTATTTTTCCTGTATCTCAGGGCATAATGGTATTTGGATTAACTTTTATTTCAGTTAAATTATGCAATTAAATTCCAACACGAGGTGAATTATTTCTCTTCCAAATGTTTTGCCAAAAAATGGCTTGTTACCTATAGGGTTCAACATAATCATTCCAGCCTGCAAGTACTTTTGGAATGAGAGTTGGAATAATACGGAATATATTAATATCCAGCATCAGGGCATAAATTAACTATGATGTCGTGAAACTTTTGAATTTGTGCATTATGTTTCAGACAAAACAAATATCAGTGCACTGAAGTACCTCCCTTGGAATATCAATTGCACTGAGTAACTTGTCTAGTCATGTTTTATACTTAACAATATCATCCTCGGAAGCTGCATACCACATTGGTTTAGTGTTTTTTTGACTAGTAGATGCAAATGTAATACCGTAATTAGTTTCTACATTTCAGTTCCAGTTTTATCATTATTGGGGAACGATCAGATACATTGTTCCCCTCATGTATACATGCATACTTCACAACATTATCATATAAATTCTCTGTAAGTATAAAATGGTCTATGGTGGACCTTTCACCATTACACTTGCTAAAGTAGGTATCTATGTTAGCGCTAGCAGTAGCCAAATGTTACTAAAACTTCAAAATGGCAATCAAAAGTAGCAAATGGCCACTAAAATTTCCCAAAGATTCTTTATTTTCATGCAGAAATTTAACAGATTTCAAGTCTGTGTAGCTCTTTCCTAGAAAATTTGAAATTTTGGCTACTAATTTTAAAATCCTAGTGCTAACCTAGGTTATAATCTATGTCAGATACATCAGTAGTGAGGACACATTTGAAAGTTTCATTAAGTATGAAATCACAGAGCATTTTTGTATTTAATGAGGGATGCTGAGAAAAATTGTGTTAAAATCACTATCGATTATATATATATAACGTGATCTATGGTGAGCTCAATACATTTATCTGAAATTTCATGCAATATGCCTTTGTACATGTATGCACATTTATGTGATACTATGTTCACAGGGTTACAGTGAATCACAGGGCATGTAAACGTTTATTATAAGGACAGTTTGTTTTGATTTCAACTGTGATCGCACACATATGTTTGGACTCAAAAAATATGGGCAGAATATTACATTGGAGGTCTATCCTCCATGAAATGGCGCAGCCACCATATGATTACCCTAACACAATATCACCATCTCCCATAACTGATACACTTACTGCATTTATATTAGGTGTGCTTGTTTCAAATAAGTCCTTTTGATTGTTAAAGCCCCAGTGCTCCTGTACAAGGACTAAATCACATACTTTGGTTAATTTTCTATAAATATATTTGGACCGTCCAACTCCATGACCATTGGAGTTGTAAGAAGGAAGACTAAGCCCAGCCATTGCTGTACATTTAAATGCAGTCAAACTTTTAGCATTAAGTATAGGAGAGCCTTGTGTGTCATGAGACCATAACACGTTTCCTGCCCACATTCTAATAGGCTACGCTCACCTGAGTTTCTGAAACCTAACACTTGAACATGCTGGGCAAATCAGTTTCTGGTCGTTTTACTTAATATTATGAACTGCATTTCTAAATTTCATGTAATTGAGCAGAAAAATTCAGGGGCAAATGTGTAATTGAGCAATGAGGGCTGCTTTTGTGTGTGTTATCATATGGCATAACGATGCAGGTGGCTAAGGCTGGCATGAACGAGGTGCACTGCCATGTGCCATGCCCACAATGCCAGCTTCAATCACCCGTGTCATTATGCCATAACATGCACAAAAGCAACCCTCATTTCAATGAAGTACCAGAAACAAGACCTCCTTGATTACTATGTTATGGTAGCGACTCCATCTCTTGGCTTTTTGGAGGGATATACTTCCTAGCTTTGACATGTTCTGGCCATTTAATGTAACACAAAACAAGTTTCTGAATTGTGATACTGTTAATGTTAATGTGAAGAATTCCAGTTTAGACCAGGGTCCTGAAGTACAAGAATTATTTCTTACTTCAAATCCTTTGCCTGTCAGATAACTAGTTAGATCATCCATCTCTGTTTGTGGATCTGCTCGATAGATAAATAGATCTATGCTGGGTTCTGGGGCACCTCGAAATCAAGCGCTGAGTTGTTTTGCCTTTCCGGTCACAACTTTATTATTTCTTTTGAAACACTGTTGCTGTCTTCTTATTTCATAATATAGAAAGTGAAAAAACCATCATCAGCATATCCAATTCTAAAGCCCCATGTTGGTCTATCTGAATTTTTACTTACCCTATCCATTGACAAGTAACTGCTAGAGTGACTGAATGTATCTCTGGATGTCGCATGAGCTAGATTTGGGGGGACATTTTGATTTACATATGATGTACCTAGTCTTGGGAGTAGATCATTGAGCCCAGTGACGCTTTTACTTAAATTTCTATTCTACGTCCGTGCCTGCAGTCACAGCCCTGGGCTCCCACGTTGTTAGTAGATGCGACAACTTGCTGAGTTCTGGACATATCAGTATACATTGGCGGAGGTACAAGGCTTTGCAGCTCCAATGTTTGATTGATTTTTATTATGAGCAGACTGTGAGTGTTTTGGCGCAACGTCTCTGGCACCATCCGGGGGCACAGTCAATGGATCATCTACTCAAACTTCAGAGACCTGGACGTTGACACCAGGGCCATTGTTGTTTCTTTTGAGTTGTGTTTGATACAACATCAGTATATATGTGGGCTTTGTTACCAGCAATTTGTCCTAATCTCAATGTCTTCGCACATCAACTTGTCAAGGAACACCTGGAAAAACTTGACTTGTTCCTCATAACCATTTAGCCCAGCAAGGAGGGGCACATTATAAAGTACCTTGAGATGAGATCTTGGAATGGCATTTGTAATACTTTTGCAGCCACGGTGGTCCCACAAGTCCGATTCTGCTTGTGCAACATCTGATGGGGTGAAATACCCGAGAATAGCTTTAAATACAAATATTTTGGTTGTCCCTTTTAGAATACTGAATAAAGCATAGGCCAACAAAGGTTGTATCAACAGAGGGCTTTTTGCAGGTTCGGACATACTCTTTTATGACTTTGACTCCTCAGACACGCATTCATTGTCTGATTGTTTTTACCTGTTGGTGTTGCTATTATCACTCGATGGAAGGGTACGTAAATCATATTCATTAGTGTAGCTGGGTTTTAAAGGTGTATCATCATCATCTGCATTGATTGTCTCTATATTGTTTGCAGTCTTTGCAAAGCCGTGATTCGCTGTAATGCTTAACATGCTTTCCAGACCTTTTGTTTGGGCAAGTTCCATTTATTGGTTCCACACATTTTGGCATGCTTGGGCGTACAGATTTTCACAGTTTCATCACAACAAAAAATTGTATCACAGCAATCAACGACTGGCCAAGCACAAATATTCTTGTATTGAACCAGAACAATCATGACATTATCCATATGAATAGCCCCCTAACAGTGGGGTCTCACTCACAATTCCCAGCACCAGACTGACCTTGAACCTTTCATAAGTATGTCCAACAAAGTTGAAGTAAATCCGCATATAAACTCCTTGAAAAAAAATGTACCTTATCCAGGAGAATTGAGAGATCTCAAATCTACGATAACGCATGCACATCTATTACATTATTATTTGTTTGGGTTTTTTTTTGTTTTTTGTTTTTGATATGGGATAATAAAACTGTGAAAATCAAAGTGGCGGAAGTACATATTGGAAAAATGCAAACATGACAAAAAAAATGCAGTCAAGCAATATGCAATTAGGGAAAATGGAAACATGGCGTAAATAATATAGGCATACCATATTGATTCCAATTGGCACACTGTGCACTTAAAAAAAATATTTTACATGAAAATCCAGAGCAGAAAAATCATAAGTGTACACCCCCATTTTTCTCATGGCAAGTCTTCCAACGAGTTGGGACCCTGATCATATTCATGTCAGTAAAATCACCGGTAAGACTATTAATATAAATTTTTTAGACTCACCCAAACACCGTATGATGATAACATACATATCAAACTTTATTTCTGTCAATAAAAAACAAAAATTTTGCTAAACAGAGGTGATATTCAGCCAACTAAATGCCTGGGCCTGCCTCCCATGTCAGCAAGCCAGCATGGCAACCTAAACAGGAAGTGCAGCTGAGCATGTGCAATATGACAGGAAGTGCTCAGCAAAGAGGGAGTTCTTGTTTTCAAGGTACACCAGGAGGTGCAGATAAGGTGGAGAGCATTTAAAAAACACAACAAACAAACCATCATACTTTTTGTGATGAAGAATCGTACTTGATTTGAAAACTATTGATTTCATAGCTAATCATGATTGGTGATAAAAGAGTTACATTGAAAACCACACCAGTTTCACGGTAAGTAACTTGTGGATCATTCAGTATAAGTGGGTGGGTGTGCTTATTGGGCATGTGCACTAATTAAAATGAATACAGTAAATATTGATGATGGTTGACAGGTGGTATTTTGTGATGAGAATTTTGTCATTTATATTACATAATTTACAAAAGATAGATCCCCTTCACCATGTGCATTTTTGTGTTTTTGTAGATGAATTTGAGGTGGAGGGCAGAAGGGGGTTCCGAAGTTTTCGTAGCTACAGGAGCTACAGGTCATATAGATCATACAGGAGCTATCGTGCAGTTGGATCATCACGCAGTATTCGTTACTATGGAAACAGATACTGGAAAACAGCTGCAGCAGTTGGGATGATTTACGGCATTACTAGGTACAGGACAAGAAGAAGCTGGAGGTCAAGCCGTAGAGGTGAGTAAACATGACGTCTACAGGCATGGTAGGCTCAATTAGAACTCCTTTTCAAAAAAAAAATCTGTCCTTACCAATTTCAAGGAAAGTAAATGAACTGCGAGTTTACCTGAAGATACTGATTTCATATTGTATGTTTTCTGAGCTTTCATTCAAGTACCAGCATGTGTACACTTGAAGGGTTCCTGCTGGAGGGTAAACATGCTCAAGTCGAGAAATTTTTTTTAGCTGAAAATCTTTTTGGTATACATTTGTGTACCCGTTAAGTTTCTTGTTTCAGAACAGCTCAGGCCAGCCTGAAATATGTTTCTGTTTGTGTGGCATGCCCATGATGTGCAAAACATTGTGGGTGGAATGTTTTTTTCAACATTGCTAAAAACATTTCTTTGCAGGCTTGATTTACCACTGGTCGCATGCCCTTTGCAGCAGTTCTGTTAGGTAAAATTAGAATTGTCCATATATGGCTCAGTGGCACATGCTGCCGATTCATCATTTTAGGTTGCACTGTCAAATATATATTAAAAAATAGATTGATCAGGGTCATGCGTACTTACATGTTGGTTGACACATATTTCAAACTTGTGGGAATGAAGACATGCATCATTTATTATGGTGCGTGCGAGCAAAAAAGGCGATGACAGCTTCGTCTCCTGTAGGCTAAGTAAATACAAGAACAGGCTTTTTTCTGGTAATTTATCCACTTGTAGATTCAATTTCCTGAGGTTAGTCATCATTTCCACTCTACTTTGTAACACATTTGTATTTCTGCATTTAAATAAACAGTGGAACTCACCACCCACTTCCTCCATATCACATTTTTTACATATTCTTTCAGCACAACTGATATTTTGGAACCTACTTGTCTCAGTATGCAGTTAATGGGCTGAAATTCTGCACTTGACAATAGATTGTTTTTGTTTTGAATTTAACTTGCTTGTCAGGTACTTTTCCTTACTATACACTTTCTTAAGCTGACCATATAATCGTAACTTTGCTTCCTGTTCGCACTTTTTGAAGTATTGTTTATACAACCCATACAAACTACTTTTGATTTCGGTAAATTTTAAACCATTTATTCCTATCATCCCACACAGATTTTCAACATTTCTTAGATGTGTTGACGGACCTGATGTATGTAATTCATGTTGCATGGATAGTGCTTCATTTACTAATGGATTACCATATCCATCCTTAATCCTATTCCAATACTTAAAAATACTTTCAATTATTTAATAATTAGAGGATATCTGCCTATTTCAGCAAGTGATGCCAAGTTACTTGCTCTCTTTTGAATTTTCAAAGTTTGTTTACAAAATTTCCTGTGGGTTTTCTCAAATGTTTTGTTGTTCCATAATCTGTCCTGGGGCCTAATTTTACTAAATGCTTTATCATAAACAGCCCAAACTTCGGAGTTATACAGAAGTACTGGTTTTGTTAGGGCATCAAACAATTTTATTTTTAGATTTACGTCAAATGCTTTGCTAATATTTTTGTTCCACTACAGTATTCCAAGGTACATAGGACTTGCCACCTCCGTTTGTAAGTCTTTTGGTAGCTTTTGATATATATTGATTACCAGTAGTTTATCAATTCTTTTTTGTACTTGCCTGATTTATGTGGTATGTTTGTCAAGTAAAAACGTTCTGAGTTCAGAGTTTAATATTCAGTGAAATATGATGTCTGTTTTCATCAAGGTGACTTAAGTGATGCTTTTGATGTGTTTATGCCTTCACCAAACTCAAAGCTTGCTTTGGATTTGTTAAACTGATTTGTGATTGGAAGCAGGTCATGATGCAATGAACAACAAAGATCCACTCACAACAAAACTTTGTACTCTGAGTTTGACTTCCCCTGTAAATGTTCTACAAATATGTACAGAGGTTCTGTCGTTTGTAAGAATAATAGTTAAATCCAATTGGTATATGGATGGGAGGAAGGCTGGATCCTGTCCAGACTGGGCAAGGAACTTCATGGGGCATCTCCAGAAAGGTGTGTGTTGCGAAATAAAAAATAATGAAAAAAAAAAAAAAAGAAAAAGAAAAAGCATCGAAATGCAATGAATTATATAAGACAATTGAAAAAGGAGAAATAAATGTTCATGCATCCATTACTCTGAGCCCCCCCCCCCCCCCCCCCCATCTTTTCATGTTTTGTGCCTTGAATAACTACACTCTGGCAACTTATATCCTGTGACCTTTTTTCTTTTGTATAAAGACATCTATGCTGTACATATCCTAAATGTACCTTACTACTTTCTGACAAAAGCCTAGCACATGTAAATAACATGAATAAGTCAACTTAAAATAAAGGGAAAGATATGCTCATGCCTTTACTACTTACTCTGAGTCCTCCATCCTTATGTGCTGTCAGATGGAAAAAACACCAGCATTTGATATGCTCTTGATCTTTTATATTTGAAATAAAAGTGACTATGCCATGTCCCAGTTTCTTCTACTGTCAAAAGCCTTGTACCTGTATATATTATGCCAATTCAAAAAAGTCCTCCCTGCCTCATTATATTTTTCAAGGTTCTCTTCTATGAAACAGAAATATTTTTAAAGCAAGCCTCAACTTGAAAATTAATCTTGACATAGTGTCCCTAGATCCCCTTTCAACTCTTCTAACTTTAACATGTCTAATGTTTTTGTTTTTTTCCCTAACCTTTTGCGTGCTCTAAAATATATTTCTGGTAGACATCGTGCTATCATTACACAGAACATACCGTAAGAATGGTCCTGGGCTCACACTAGCCATTTGCCAGTTGCAAAAAAAAAGGTTGTTCTGGGGAAAAAAAATTTAAACAAGTTCGCCAATTTGGCAAATTTAACAATTCTGCATGGTAGATTTTCCTCTCAAATCTCCCTGCAGAAAAACGAACTTTCATCATCAAAATAATGGAAAGGAAACTTTATTAAAGTTCAAATAGACTGCAGCAGCAGGAAACTTATTTTAAACGCATTTATATAAATCATTGCGTTTCTTTACTAGGCTCAGGGATCAATGGCTCTTTCTCCTCCCCTATCAATGTCAAATAATAAAATCAACCTGACCAAAAATACATATAAATTGTTTTGAGATGGTATTATGACTTTAAACTTCCAATTTGGGTCCTTATGATAGCCAGTTTGTTGTCACAGTGCTGTATTTATCCATTAAGGTCCAAAGACAGGGTTTTTATGGAACATTTATGCCCTAGAGGGGCAAAATTAAGTGAAATATAAGAGTGAAAAAGTAACATGTACTCGGTGGCCATGTTTAATGCACCGCCATCTGGTGGCCAAAAATGGAAATGCATGTGAAAGCTTGTCTGCTTCAAGCAGTCTGACATAGATAGGCCCACACATACTCAGTTCAGAAGAATTTTTCTTAAATTACAATTTTAATAATAAAAATTATTTTAATTCTTGCTGATTGAAAGGAACACGTAATTTTATGCAGCTGAGATTTTATGAACATCACATTACACCATTATGTATATATGTCCAAGCTATCATTCTACATGTACAGTTGTGATTAGAAATGGGTTCCCTTCAAGCGTACTTGGAATCTTAATTTTTCTACAAATAATTGCTTTCACTTTTGTCTTTTTCCATGCCTGTCGTCGCGCTCAGTTATGTTTGCCACTTTGTATGCATCGTAACGCTTTGCGCAGGAATGGGACAGACATAAACTCATTTACGCAAGCTTAGAGAAAAGCGCATTCATCACAGTTCTCATGTTTCTGTTACATAATCATGTTGACTCTGAATCTGATGCATTCCTGACTGTCAGTGGTCCCCCAGTGCCAGTCACGGTGTGCCATACATATTAAACATTGCATAATATTTACTCTGCAGTAATTTATTTGAAATGATTGTTACTACATGTAACTTATTTCCAATGTGTCAAATCTTACTGTCTTGCTTATTTTACAAGTTATTTGCAATTAGTGGTTAGATTTATTGAAGGCAAAACTGGTATGTTTGGCAAAAACAATGCGTTCGATCTGCAAATCGAGTCTGGGCACAAGACGTTGCCTTCATCGGTGCCAAATGTACAGTGAGTTTTCTTCCGTATGTTTTGCAATGATAATAGAAAGTTTCAGAAGAGCTACCTAGGTTCTAATCCTATGAAAGTATCAAAGTTTTTACGTATTAACAGCATCAAAACGACCAGATTTGCTGCTTTTATCATGCTCTGCATCCCTGCTTTCACCAACGGTATGGTGTGGAGACCTGGGTGGAAGTCATGGCGGAAATGATCTCATTAGGGAAATCTCCATGCTCCTATTGGTCCATGTGACTTGTCGTCAGCGTTAATTAATCAAATAGGTCCTATGACGCCCTGACTACATCACCATCCCCCAATAGAAATACTGGTCATTTCTAACATTTGAGGCAGATGTTTTGGCATACATTAACCGCATTGCAGTCACACTAGCCAATCAGAAAGTGTTTTACTGACATCGACGAAGTTCTGAAATTTCCAATGATAATTGACACCAAACATGCGGTGTTCACCGCAAGTGATCCAGTCCTACGAAGGTACAAAGAAGTGCAATTTTTCCACTGTTTTGCAAATTTTCAACCCATAAAGTGCAAAATATGCATCGTGCAGGGTACATTAGCCATCTGTTTAATTAGATTAAATATTTTTATGTGGCAGTATTGCCAGTAAGACTTTGATGTAAAATTACCGCAGCGTTTTGTCAATCATATTTTTATAAGCCTACCGGGAAAACATGCAAATGAAGCATATTAAGATGGGCTAAAACATGCACGGGTACGTAAAAATATGCTATAATCGCACTATTTTGCGCTTGGTTCCATTACCTCTTTGTGTGCAAATAAATTTTAATTGGAACTCCATGGGCCAGTCATGCTCAAAATGCGACAAGGAGTCTAGGGTCCCCCCCCCCCCCCCCCCATCAGATTTTGCGTATATATGCGGATATTTTTGCTTGTCAAGGGTGGATTTGTTGCATTTGAAAGGGAACCCATTTCTAATCACAACTGTTACAGTACTAGTATACACATTGCATTGAATTTTTTTTTCGTGCACAGTCTTGGTCCATTTACTTTCAATCTGAGTTACATGAGTGCTTGTACATATTTTCCAAACTAAAATTCTCAGTTAATTGTATTTTCTTCCAAATGTAGATGACCAAGATTATCTTGAAATCAAATATTCAGTTTCAATATTTTCCTCTGAATGTAACCACTTTATACAAGCAGCCATTTGAAAATCAATCATTAAATTTATTTAGCAATTGATGGAAATAAAATATTATTATCATACTCATAAGAAATATACAATAAGCTCATTCGCAAGCGTAAAACTTTAAAAAACAGTAAAAGGCACCATTACACATAAAATGATATTGAGTTCTGGCGGATATCTTGGACACTGACCTTAGATGTCCAAGTTGTATCAATAAAAAATTTGCAAAAGATTTGTGAGATGTAATTTTTTGAGGGAGGTATTTTTCAAGTTTTATCTTATCTTTGATAATAACAATAATTATTTAATGATAATAATAATGATACATGCATAGCTATTGAACAGGGTATTATTACTTGTAGGCCTTCAGTGAGGTGAGCTGGGAAACACAGGTTTTTTTTTCTGGAAAGAGGGGGGTCGAAAATGACTAGATACATGTCAGATCTATAGGATCAAAGTTTGGCTAAAGAAGATAAAATTTGGATTAAAGAAATTTTGCAGCTTTATCCATATTGGCTAAAAGGTAAAATTTCCTAGCACAAGCCGCGTGGTTCGGGTCAACAGCTTTCTTTGGTGCTTTTTAGGGGCACTGTAAACTCAGGAATACCATTGACTTAGAAGTTTGCACAGTTGAATGAGATGAGACCTTTTTCCTCAGTTGAATAATATATTGAGAAAGTTGAAGAGCGAGTCAATGACTAAGGCTGACCTTGGGATGTATGTCAACTTGATGGAAGTGTCTCATAAAAACCATTCTTCATTCAGTTTTGTTTTTATAATGCTTGAAATTACATAGAACAAACAAATAATCTGGACACAATTTGTGTACAAATTAAAATTTAGCACAACCCATGAATGGGTTCTGCTAAGGAAAATTGCAAATAACGCTTATTGTTTTGGTGCTGTCATTTTCTGATTTTTAACTAATTGTCAAAATCAGGAAAAATTGGTAAGCGGATATACATGTTATAAACAGTGATAATGGAGGATATCACTATGAAGTTCACATGGTCATGTCATTCTAAATGTATATAAGGTCACCTGAGCACAGGACTGTCAAAGACCCCTTGCCCTTGTTTAGTCATGCAAGAGGAAACACCTACACGTAGGTTTTATTGTATGCACAACCACCACTTCAATTGTCAAAATCATAGTCCGTGGTATCTACTGTATCATGGCTTGACTCTGGGCCTTCGATTTTATTTAAGACAGATCTCCCCTTAAGTTACTTTTAGCAATTCATATGGACAAGTCTAGTGCTAATATCTCTATAACCAAGAGAAGGTTATTGTTTTGCATGATAGCCCATTTTAACAGTGCAGTATGTCTTGTCAAAAGTTGTGGGAACATGCCTGTGGGTTACACCACCATGCACAACCTCTGTGTGAACAAAACTGGGTTAAATGTATATTTATGATTTGAGGCATGTACACATGTACATGTAACCTTAAAAAATTCAAAATGTATACATGTACAGAAACCAACAGATAATCTTGCAGTAAAAACTGCTGTGTTGACAAAGAGATTTGTGTGTTCTCTGCAGTTTCCAGGTGAAACTTGAAACTATGTGATGAAAAACCTTAAAGTGTTTTAATCTTGGTGAAAGTATATTAACTGCTGAATTGTGTTTTTAACCTGCGTTTTGGACCGTATAAACATGGTCCCACAGCACTAGGGTTAAGCTCGAAAAGTGACCACTTGGTACACAAGATGGTATTGTGATTTTCTTTGTCTTTTCTTTACATATTTTGTCTTTTAACCAATTTTGACTTCTCCATAACTGTTCACATGTCTTTTGTCTTTTATTTACTTGCCTATGGCAATCATTATTCTTAATCACAGTTAGGAAGCATTCATATAATATAAGTGCTGTGGCAGTATTTGGCCCACAAGGAAAAGTCCTGTGGTATAGCATAAGCCTATATGAGTGATGTTAGTGATTTTCAGGGGCTGTAAGTTGTTTGTGTAGTTGTGGTTAGAGCAGATGGACAGGAGAGTCTCTGGCAGCTGAAGGATATGCTCTTTGTACTTAAATTAATATTTTAGGTCAAAATGCTTCTCTGAACATCCACAGCTGATCCACAATATTAATCTGTATAGAAAATTGGAATTTTATGAGGGAACAACCCCGAGACAACTGGATGCCCAACCTTACACGTTGCTGCCCTGGAAAAAATACCTGGTGGAAACACTGCCCCTTCCCCCAAAGGAGTATGTCATGGCGGCTCTGCTGATTGTACTATTGTCAATAAATGCATCTGATCAAGGAGCATGGAACAGAGGCAGCAACAAATAGATCTGCTAGTGTGTATACATCATACAAACAGAGCGGATGTTTGTTGGCTGACCCATGACGGAACATACTTGATCTGCCCACCGTTCCCATTGTCTGATGGCCTTGCAGCATGCTGAATGTCCTGGAGTTAACAAGAGTGGTGGGTTTGTTGCATGCTGGCCAGCACAGTGCCAAGTAATGCATGGGAACATGGCGTGTTGTCAAGGGCAGTTCACAGCAGATATCGTTCAATGTATGGTTGGGAGTAAATGTGGTAAATGTGCTGTCTTGCCTGTGGGTGTGCATGCAAACGCCATGAGACCTTGTGCATTGTAGGCAAGCAGCGAGTGGAACATGAACCTAGAGGACAGGCTCTGTGCTAAACATGCAGCACATTGGGCAATCAGATTGTACTTTCATGTGTATATACAGTAAAACCTCTCTCACCGACACCTCCATATACCAAACACCTCTCTATACTGAACACCACTTCTCGGTCCCAAATATATACTGCCAATGTAAGCAAACCTCCCTAAATCGAACACCTCACTATACTGAACACTTTCTTCCGGTCCCAAGGGTGTTCGGTACAGGGAGGTTTTACTGCATATGCTGAATATCCTTGTGGCTAATTGGTCAATATGGTAGGCTTACATAATGTATAATAATTTACTTTATCCGAATGATTGAGGTTCTATGAGTGTGAGGCATGCAGGGTTTCCCTGCAAATATAGGGTAATCCGTTCTCTGAATGCTCTTTTTCAGTTCTTAGTAGTTTCAATTTTACCACCAGCATCAACTTTTCACTCAAACAAATTGGAACAATATACCACGTTAGTGAATTTGGTGTCTGCATCCACTTCTCAAGGTCATGAGTGCCCCATTTAGTGCTATCAACAGGGTAGTGGGGGCAAACATAATGACGTCAGGGGGCATCGATGTTTTGCAAACATGTCTACTCTGTATTGCATACAGTTTCATGTAGATTGATTTGGTAAAAAGGATTCTGCAAGACACAAGTTGATGGCACTGAAGCATCATTATGGCTACAATTAGAAATTCTTCCATGTGCTGAGCAAGACAAACGTTTTTGCAATACAGATGATGTCCCAATCAAAAAGTGATAATTCCTTTTGAGTTTGCATCTCACCCCTTGATTAATGCAAAAGAAAGTGCTAAGGTGAAGTTTCTAATTTCTTACACACATTGTGAGAAGCCAGTTCTTCATGAAGATCACCTCAATAGGGGCCTATTATCTGATCAATAATTATGTACCCAATGCCATGTGTGACCAAGTAAAATATATGAAGATACGTGTATGTGTTCATAGAAAGTGGTCAGTGTCAGAGTTCTCTGTATGGATTCATTGCAAGATAAATAGATTGGTCACTGTTGTATTTATAGGGATGTTGTGTACAGCTTGTAAACGTGTACAATAGATCAATAAATACATGATTTCATGACAGTGTGTTTGTCTATACCTTCCCTCAGGAAATTGTTGTATGCACACGTAGGGATGTCGTGTACAGCTCACACATACCATAGATCAATAGATACATGGTTTTATGACAATGTGTTTCTCTATACCTTATATCAGGATTTAGATGAACAAATTCATTTGATCCTACATGCATAAAGAAGGTATATATTTAACAACTGGGCTTGAAGCGGAAAAATAATATACACGTACTTGTAAACCATAATAGTACTCTTGATCACACTTTTAAGGCGTAATATGACATGTACATAGGTACATATTATGGTCCACTTTTTTCCCCCGCCGTTAAAAATGGTATAGGGAGACATAGAAAGAGTCTACAGGGATTGGGGCTGTCTTTCTGTACCTCATTCATGTCCGTCAGGACTGTCTCAGCATGTAGCCCATCGACCATTTCAGGTAACATTATGAAATTTACACCATGGATGTATCGTGTGTAGGGCATGTTGTGTATGACTTGTTGTTGACCTTGACGTCACTTCAAGGTCATAGGGCTCCTAAAGGTTAAATTTGCAGCATACTTTTTTCCCCATACTTCAAGTTCTATTAAAATTAGGCCTTTCATTTTTGTACCAAAGAATCATTCCATAAAAGTTTTACATATGCCAGATTTTGGATGACATTGGCATGCAGACTTGGGTCAGTTTATATAATGATGTAATGTGGTGGATGCAGACTTGGGTCAGTTTATATGATGATGTAATGTGGTGGATGCAGACTTGGGTCAGTTTATATGATGATGTAATGTGGTGGATGCAGACTTGGGTCAGTTTATATGATGATGTAATGTGGTGGATGCAGACTTGGGTCTGTTTGTGTGATGGTGTTTTGTGGTGGATGCAGACTTCCAAGGGTCATTATGTCTCCCCATGTAACTGGGGGGGGGGGGGGGAGGCACATATTTTTATTATATAACGTACACTACTTCGACTTCTTATTCTTCCTCAGCACATGTTGTGAACGCTATAACTCAAGAAAGGTTTGACTTGGGAAGTTAAAATTTTTTGGTGATTATGTATACCCTATATAAGACCTCGCTGACTTTGACTTATTTTTCAAGGTCACGTGGATATTTCATTTAAATCGACGTGAGCACAATAATTCTACAAGGATTCCCATTACCTTCAACACTACAAGGGTGCACAGGGAGACCTTTGATTTTCTGTTGGAAAATCAGCCTGTTTAAATTTTATGTGGATTTGAAGTTGTTGGGAGTGATTTTTAGTGTAAATGTACCATGATACGTTGGTCCATATCTGACTAAGCCACTCTAATGAAAGACCATCTAGCTTGAAAGACTTTTTTTTTTTTTTTACAAATACGTATAATAAGTAATTTTCATTTTTGAATAATCTGTTTTGGAAGACTATAATTTGATGGTCCTTAGAGACAGGGTTGAAAGACGGCCCATTGTAGTCATTCATCTTATCATTTCACAGCCAGTTAGCAACATTTATATTTACCATCTGGCAAATAAGCCACCTCCGGTGTCGGGGATCACCAATATTTTTCACGTCTGCTGGCCCAGGCCAAGTTAAATTCTAATCAGGGCCAGTTAGAATTGCAAAACACTGACCCTGGGTGCAACCCACAAATTTCAATTTTTCTGTAGTTGCATGGATGGACAAGACTTCTTGGACAGGATGCTAAATGCCACACTGCCTAGCCTTGAGGATTGCTACTGAAAAACAGAATTGCAGAGCCCTGGAAGCATACACAGCGTTTCTGTTAGGAATTTTTTCAGTGGGTCACAAGAAGGGAAATTCAGGGGAAAAGACTAGATTTTCACTGATGTTACATGTACATAAACAAGACTTGTGACCCTTTAAAAGTTTCTCAGAGGGTATCTATAAAGTTTTGAAAGGGTAATATTCTCCCGTTTGTGAGTTAGCAGAAACAATGGGATGAAATATGATGTGTAGCATATTACATGTATGAAAACCTGTCTCGAAAGACCATCCATTAGTGATGAACAAACTACGCTGTCACCACACTGGTAGTATCTCATCATAGGAGGTATTGAAGTACAGGGACCACTGGGCTGGTACCATTAGCCAATTAGATAAATGTTAATGTTTTATTCTGTTGGTTTAAGAAATTTACAAATGGAAAATTTAGTTTAACATTGATTATATAAGAGTTAGGTCAAATTCTGTAGTGATTACTGTTTTATTATTCGATTTGGCTACAAATTTTGAAGGCCAAGATCTGTCCCAAAAGTAGAGTATAAGTACCCAGTAAAGATCTTGGAACGGGTTGTCTATCAAGACAGGCTACTCTATATCAGGTTAACCTGCTATTGAACAGTTAACGTACAATGTCATGTAATTGAGAGTTTAAACTTACAAGCAGGATACACCAAACAACATGCTAGTTAACCCTTTACAGCTAGGTCAGAGTACAACTGAGTCAGTAGCTTTCCTTGGCATGAGTTGGGCAGATTGCACCCAACTGGGGCCAAGGAAAGTCATTGAGCTGCGACATACCATCATTATCATTACCCCATACAAACTGCTGCAGAAATGTTACTGGTACAGTGGTACCTGTCTTGAGAGACCCCTCCCATCCATGAGAGACCACATATCTTTTTAAGACTGCTCTGTCGGAACGCTCTGCTGTCTCTTCCATGTTATTATACCTCTAAGGAAAGACCACCTGTTTTGAGAGACCACATTTTGACTTGCCCTAGGGACGGTCTCTCAAGACAGGGACCACTGTAACAGGAAAGTTAAAGTGAAAATTATAAAAGTAGATGACGATTTACATCAGGGTACTTGGGGCGATTTCTGCTGGAGAGTGTTAAAGGAAATTTGATTCATTCATGAATATTAACACAGTCCACCACAAACCCTTCAAGTGAATTAGCCTCATTTGCCTGACAAAATTATTGGTCATGAACTTGGCAGAGATGCAGTGTTCTTACATGCCTACTTAATTGGGCTCATATTATGTACAGTATTTACGGGCAAAGCCTGCAAATAGGAACTGTCATCCCTGTGTTTGCAAGGGGGTTTTAACATATTTAATCTACAGTAAAACCTCCTTATACCAAACACCCTTGGGACTGGAAAAAAGTGTTCGGTATAGTGAGGTGTTTGGTATAGGGAGGTTTGATTACATTGGAAGTTTATATTTGGGACCGAGAAATGGTGTTCAGTATAGAGAGGTGTTCAGTATACGGAGGTGTTTGGTTAGAAACGTTTTACTGTATCTTAATTTGGTCCACACAGGTCACAAAGGAATATCTGTCTGCTGTCTGCTGTAACTAGATCAATAAGAATTATGTATTGGGATACAAAGCACTGCCATGAAGGGTCTCCTAGCCCCATTGTGGTTGCATTGATAGACCCATAACAGCCAGTTTCTGTATTAAATTGTCTGCAGTGACAGGTCACCTGTTGTTTGTGGTCACTTTTTGCAGCAGAAAGTTGGGCTACATAAAGCAGGTACCATTGTACTGATGTTTACAACTAGTTTGAAGTCATGAAGTTACCCAGCTTGACTCGCCAGGCAGAAAATTATGTCTCCCGGTGGAAGCCGGGGGACATATTGGTTTAGTGCCCGTTTCTTCCGCTTCTTCTTCTTCTTCTTGTTCATGTTCTTCAACACTTGGTTTCCGTGCAATAAGTCTTGAAGGACCTGACAGAATTTGATGAAACTTGGTAGGATTATGTATCTAGGCAAGACCTAGGTTGGGATTGTATTTGGGTGACCTTGACCTAATTTTGAAGGTCATAGGGTCACTTATGTGAAATTTGTTTCCGTTCGATAAGTCATGAAGAATGATGGAATTTGATGAAACTTGGTAGGATTATGTATCTAAGCAAGACCTAGGTTGGGATTGTATTTGGGTGACCTTGAGCGAATTCTCAAGGTCACAGGGTCTCTTATGTGAAATTGGTTTCCATGCGATAAGTCTTGAAGAACTTGATAGAATTTGATGAAACTTGGTAGGATTATGTATCTAGGCAAGACCTAGGTTGGGATTGTATTTGGGTGACCTTGAGCTAATTCTCAAGGTCACAGGGTCACTTATGTGAAATTGGTTTCCATTCAATAAGTCATGAAGAACGTGATGGAATTTGATGAAACTTGGTAGGCTTATGTATCTAGGCAAGACCTAGGATGGGATTGTATTTGGATGACCTTGAGTGAATTCTCAGGTCACAGGGTCACTTGTGTGAAATTGATTTCCATTCGATAGGTCATGAAGAACAGGATGGAATTTGATGAAACTTGGTAGGATTATGTATCAAGGTAAGACCAAGGTTGGGATTGTATTTGGGTGACCTTGACCTAATTTTCAAGGTCACAGGTTCATTTATAGGAAATTGGTTTCCGTGCGATAAGTCTTGAAGAACTTGATGGAGTTTGATGAAACTTGGTAGGATTATGTATCTAGGCAAGACCTAGGATGGGATTGTATTTGGAGTACCTTGAGTGAATTCTCAAAGTCACAGGGTCACTTATGTGAAATTGGTTTCTCTGCAATAAATCTTGAAGAACTTGATGAAAATTGCTAGAGTAATGTATCTAGGTGAGAGCTAAAATAGGATTGTAATTTTCAAGCAAACTTGGTCCTTTGTAATTTGTTATCACCTGTAGCTTATTCAGAGACGTAAGTGTTCCACCGGGAGACATTTGATTTTCTGCTGGAAAATCAGTCTGTTCTAGTTATACATGCATTACCATGATTGCCAAGCTAGCTGCACAAAACCTGCAGGGCAAAACTGAAGTAAAAGTATCTTGAAATGCTGGTCTTTCAAGACAATTGGTCCCTAAATAAAGTGGTCTTTCCAGACAGGGACCACTGTACCGTACATGTTTGTTAGGTTGACAGTTGATCTTGGACACACCTGAAAAGTCTGTACATAGAGATCATGACATAACCACAACATCAAACTCGGGACATTAATCCTGTTTGCTTTCTGTCTGGTCAAGTCATACCTGATGTATGTGGACACCCCTTCCCGAAATTAAAAATTGCCACATGTAGATGGTGACCTTTCACCATGTACAGGTAAATCAACAAAGAGATTTACCCATATCACTTAAATTCATTTTGTCACGAAAATTGTGACCACAAAAAGCAGGTGATGTCTGACAGCAGTGGCCAAATGTATGCTCCTAATTGTAAGGTCCCACTGTAGATAATACATGCAGTCTATGTGTGTGTGTCACAGAGAATACAAGCAAAAGTGTTCACAAACATTCACATGTACACATGAACAGTGAAACCTGGCTTGAAAGAGCACCCATAGACAGGACCAAATTGTGGCCTTGTAAGGCAGGTGGTCTTTCATGGAAAGTGTAAAAAGTGGTGAACAAAGTATACAGTGAAGCCTGTCTTCAAGGGACACCCTGAGGGATGACCCAGTTTGGGTCTCTGAAGTTAGCTGGTCTTTCTGGAAGTATAACTATAAGGTGAAAAGCACCAAAGTACGTGTACAGTGAAACCTGTTTTGAGAGACCACTGTGATGAAAGACCACCTGCCTTTTCAGACCATGTTTATTATGTCCCTTTTGCTATCTTTCAGCTGTTACTGCATCTCTATAGGGAGACCACCTGCCTTATCTGGCCACTTTGGCCTGCCCTAGGGGCGGCCTCTCAAAACAGGTTCCACTGCATTCCCCAAAAGTGGTCTTTTCAGGGAGGTGGTTTCTCTTTGGAGTGGTCTTCCAAGCCAATCGGCACTGTATGATCTTTGTACGAAACTGATTGCTTGAGGTTTGTCAGAGAAAGCGTTGCTGAGTTGTTTGTTCGTAACCAAGTCACATCTGGCTGTTGATCGAGGAACTTGGCATGCAACATTAAGCTGAGTCTGAAACGGGAACTCTCTGTACACTTTAAAACCATTTCATAAATCTGAGATTGTTAGAGCTGCACTTATGAAGCACATTTAGTAGGAAATGGCTAGGCATGTCTCCTTTTTGATTTTCACCATTATCATGTGGTGATCCCCGTCTCGTAACTCCTCGAGCCCCACTGATGAGAAGCCACCCAAACTACAAAGCCCATGTCTTCATGCACAAGTATGCTATTGTCGTTTAATTTTCAGTCTGAAGAGAGGCTATCCTTTTTGTGAAACCACACTTCTGTTGCACTATAAGACAAGAACGACTGTATAAACCTAGCTACATTTTAGGTGTATCATCACGTAGGAGGAATATATGCATGTGTTAACAAGACATGTGCCTGCTGTTGAGACAGGACCTGGTCAGAGAAGTGATACCTACAGCTGTGCTAATACGATCAATATTGCTGTCATAAATATTGTAACATGCAATCCGGCCCAGTTCATTGAGTGCCATATTCATCTGCCGTGAAACCTTGCTTCTCTTTTTTTTTTTTAAAGCTTCATGTTATATGTTTTACTGGCAGGCAGGTTTTGTTTTGTTTACAATCAGCCAGGTTGCATGTGGTCATCAGGTGTAAATCAAGTTGGTGAACTCTGTTGGGTTTGAGTGAAAGGTTGTGTGGAAGGTTTGTACATGTGGCTCTGCATGTTCATGCAGTTGTGACGTGCCAGATCCAGCTGTGCAGTTGTTTACATGTAGGTTTCTTATGCTGGACTTCCTGACAGACCATTCTGTGGAATCTGTCATTTGTCCACCGAAAAATCCCATCATCTACTTACATAAATTTCTTTATTAAAAATACACCTCTTTCTTTGATTCTATGGCCATATTGCCCGCTCAGGTGACAAATCGACCGATTTACTTCTCCTTTTCAACTGCAGATCAAATGCCTTGTTGCTGCAGGTCCTGTATGTTTCATGGCCACAACCATCCTTGGAGCGGTTGTGATGGCTGCAGCAATAGTCTTGCCAACTCATGCAAGTGAAGTGCCTAGTACTGTGCATGTGAGCAGTTACGGTCATCAGTAAATCAAATGTGGCCTTTCTGTTGGTAAATCCCAGATGATCCGCTCCTGATTTGAGGATTTGATTCTTTCAGTGTCAAATTGTAACAGAGCCAACAACTTTCCTCAGTGCTTTGGGTACATTTTGCCCAAAGCGCAGTTTTCCCAAAGCACAGAGAGAAAAGCTGTTGACCTGGACCATTCTTATCATCTGTGCAACTGAAGGCATGCAATGTTGGTACAATAAAACCTGCTGTAAGTGGTCACCGCTTCTTCCATGAAAAAGTGACCACATACAGCAGGTGACCTGTCACTGCAGGTAAATTTACAAAGAAACTGACTCCTGTGTCACAGCAATGTGACCATAAAAAGTAGTGTGGCTGCTCACGGCAGTGGTTGCATACAGCAGGTACCACTGTATTTGAATGAGAGGCTGGTTTTTCAAAAAAATCTAGTATGGTAATCTCAATTCAGAGCATCTGTACTTCTGGTGAACCTGGCAATGACAGCATTAAGGAGGCTACTCTATGATACAGTGCCCCACCAACATCAGTTTTAAGCCCCTGACACTCCCTAAAGATAAAAAGTTCAAATATATCACACAGGAAATGCACATTTCAGGAAATGTTATGACTAAGAGGACTAATCTAATTCCTGACCCATTGATTAAATTTCTTTGAACGACCCGTTCCTTGATCAGAAATTTCTGTGTAATATGCATGGTATGGAAAAGTGGACATATTTTTTTCAGGGGTTGGCTGCTTGGTAACCAACCCAGGAAACCTGTTCAGTCAGTCTTAACTCAAGCGTGGAAAAGGTTAAAACAAATAAATGACATTAGTGGAGGCATTATGTTATTGTTATTTATTTACAGAACCAACCATCTGCACAAACTATGAGGACTACAAAGTCAATGGAACCACATTCAACATGTTCATCTGCCCGATGTTTCACCAAGCGGATGACTACACCTATTGCTGTGGGCCAGCCCTGCGCCAACGCTGCTGTAGATTCTTTGATGAGTACGTACATAAAACATCCAGTGTGTATGATTAAATGATACATAAATGGCCAATAAATTAACAGACAAATCATGTGACTCATTAATTGACCAACTGAGGAGCTGCAGGGATCCCTGTGTGGTCGGTCAATCAATGTACTGTAAATTAACTTAATTTCCCTGTATTTATACTTTAGCTTATTTCACTGATGGCATAAAATTTGTAAATATAAAAACACATTGAAGCAGTATGTTAACACAGGTTTAATAGCAACTGTGTCCAAATTTTGCACATCCAGTCCTGAATAAGGTCTTGGACGGGTTTGAAGATGGGTGACCTTGACCCATTCCCAAGGTCACAAGGCCGTTTTAGTGAACTTGGTTTTCACATAAGTTGAAAAGTTTTTTGCATAGGGCTTTCATATTGCACATGCTTATAGTCCTTATTAAGGTCTCAGACAAGTTCCAAGATGGGTGACATTGACCCAATTCCCAAGGTCGCAGAGTCATTTTAGTGAATTTGGTTTTCATGGTAACTTGAAAAGTTTTTGAATCAGACCTTCATTATTGTACATGGTTTTAGTCCTACATAAGATTTTGGATGTGTTGGAAAATAGATGACTTTGACCTTAATCCCAAGGTCATAGAGTCATTTTAGTGAGATTGGTTTTTCACATAATAACTTGAAAAGTTTTTGACACAGCCATTTGAAATTGCAAGTGATTGTACCCAATTCCCAAGGTCATAGAGCCACAAATGTGGCCCGTAATTATCTGCAAACAGTTTTCAGTTCAACAAAACCCTTAAGGAGTTATTTCCACATTTGTATATCCATGTTACGTTGTACTTTCTGATCAAAGAAATCATTGTTTATATAACAATTTAAACCAAAGTGTCACAATTTAATTTCTTTGCAATCTACTGATCATGACTTTTCAAAAAATGTACACTTTGCTTATGTTTATGTGAAAACTTTTCACTTTAAATGTGGCCAAAAGGGAATAGTTGACCTTGTGTGTGTGTGTGTGTGTGTGTGTGTGTGTGTGTGTTTTGTTTTTTTGTTGTTGTTGTTTTTTTAGGGAGGGGGGGGGGGCATAGCCTTCCTACCTTCAGGAACAAAAAGTACATTTTTTTTATTACATAAATTCATTTATCTAACACTTTTCAGTTATCTGAAACATTTTCATGGAACAGATGGTGGCTTTATTATGAGTTTTCACTGTACGTGCTAAATAGTGATACCAGCTATAAAAAGCATCACATTTGACAAACCATGTACTTTTAAACACCCGTATTTAAGGCCCCAGGGACTGTTGTAAAATTTTTGTGCCTTTAAACACCACTTGCCATTATTTACCCTTTTGTCCGTTTATAAGTTTATTATCAGTCTTAACATGCTTAAGCAGCAGCTGCCACTAAACTGGCTATGAATGTTTATATAGCACCAGAGTGCCTCAGGACTGTCAGTAATGACAGCTTGAGGCTAGGGAGGCGTAGATCTAGCAATCATTTATTGCATTTTAATCAGCAGACTTTCTTTGGCCAGAATAATGAAAGTGAAAGCAATTCATAGCATCTCAGCACAGCAAGTCAGCCACGTGTACCTTAACCTTTCATGGGGCTGCAAATTGCCACTTCCCGCCAGCCATATGTTGGTCACTTTTGCAGTTGGCTGGAAAATTTTTGCTCCTTGCTTGTGATCTAACCAACAATTCTTAACAAATGGCTTAAAAACCCTAGCTGACTTATGAATTTTATTCATTTCGGCTTGTGAAAGTCTTAATTTTAAAGTCCTGTCCCCTACCCTCCCCCCCCCCCCCCCCCGATTTTAATACTGAGTCAACATCTTTCCTTGGCATGGTTTGGGCACAAAGCACCCAACCCACACACAGGAACACTGTTGACCTGATGCCCGTTATCTTGATATATCTCATCTACAATTCACGTTTAAATTGTGTTTCACATTTTGTTGAAATAAGTCAAAAACATTAAAGTGGACAACATTTGGTTACCAACCCCTTTTGGGGGAAAAGGGTTAAAGGAAGCCCAAACTACCACTTTTCTCAAAGTAGATACTATTTTTCAGCCCTGGTCGGACAGCTGGAGTGGTCATAGGAGTTCTGCTCTTCGCTGGGATCGTGGCAGCCATTGTGTACTGTCTGTGTTGTCGTAACAGAGGGAAGAAAGCCAGTGGTGGCGTGGTACTTTCACCAGCACAGAAAAGTAAGCTCTTGACTCTTAAAAGCCCATATTTTGGGAGTGAATCAATAGCTTTCCTTAATTAGCACCTCATGAAGGCTGAGTGCATAGGGTGCACCAAGGAAAGCTGTTGACCACTGCCATGTTATCCAAAGTATTCCCTCACAGGTTTTCAGTGACCACATTTTGGGAAAGGACAGTATTAAGTGAAGTAGACGAAACAGGAAGCCTTTGAAGTGATAGTGGTTACCGGAGACTGGACAGACCGGGCAAGTGGTATGGCAGAGTACTGCATACTGCATGGGGTTTTGACTGAATGGTGGAAGTGAAGTGTTGAATTTAATTGAGACCATGGAGGATGGTTAGCTTATTCATAACCAGGTTTCAGTCCTGCAAGATAAGGAGGGGGGGGGGGGGGGGTTGGGGGGGGGAGCAATGTGACAAATAGGAGAAATTCTTTCATGAGAAGGTGGCCTTTAGAATTCAGAACAAGAACTCTATATTTTAACCCTTGAAGTGTTAACCACGGCTATAGTCATTTTCTCCTTACCATTAAACATATAATGGTTAAAAGATTCAAATTCTTCATGAAGATACCTTTCATTGAAATACAAGCAAGACAAGTCTAGATATTAAAGCGAAAAGTAGTGTAAGTGAACAGCTTTCCTCAGGACACTTTGCGTGCATTGCGCGCAAATTGTACCAAGGAAACTGTTCACTCAGTCTTAAATCAGTGCCTTAAGGATTAAATTCCAATATTTAATTCCCGGTGACACCCTCATACCACTGACACAGGGATTAACTCTTCAGACATTGAATGAATCTGCTTCAGAGCAAAATATTCTAGGCAATACACAGAACTTTGTGAAAAGAGTTCCCAATCAGTCAATAAATATACAATAGTATCTCCTCTAGAGACCCCCACTTTTGAGAGACTCCATACTTTGTAGGACCATACTTTCGTGAAACTAGAGTCAGTTTCTTTGTAAATATATCTGCATCTTAAGGCCACCTGTAACAAGAGATCACTTGTGCATAGCAGCATAGGAGGTCTTAAAATAGCTGGTACTTATATATATATAAAGTCATGTCCTGTATATTGATCATACAAGTTTATTGAGTCAGATTCAGAACCCTTTTTGTGTTTTTACCCTTTGGCTTTGTCGGTGAACAGGTATTATTGTTGTCAGCGCTGGCAAAATGGGTTGTAAGGTTTTTCCAACCAGGGTTCTTAATCAATCATGTTGGGGATCAACTTCTAACTTAAATCACTGCATTATATGGTTAAAAAGCCCTGTCCACATTAAGCAAAAGGCCATTGGATAAAATTAGCGAATTAAGAATGGAGATCCCATCCAAAATGCCTGAACTTCATATATATTTAATCACCCAAATTTGAATGTATTTGTTTGCTGGGTATTTCAGCATGACTGATTCAGGAACCAATTTTTACCTCAAATTATTGCATGTATAATACAACAGACAATTGCTGAAGCCTGAACTGTGCATGTGCTACTAATAAACCAATCACAATCCATGTTTGCTGAAGGTGCTGGATGCTGCCGGTGGTAATGCATGACTGTCCACCTGGTGGCAGGAAGGGGTAGCTTCTATTGTTCCTATTGTTTGCAATGGTCACAGGTCCCATTAAAGATCCTCAAACATTGATTGAAGATGTTTTCTTGTATGAATACACCAATCATGTTTGTTTGCTTTCAGTAGGGAGGTACATAAATCAAAAATAATGTTGCATATAGAAAATGTTTTTAGCCAGCTGACTTGTCAGTCAGCTGAGCTTGCTCTATGGTCATCTGTTCGTCATCCTCGGCCTGGCCCGATTGGTCTCACCTGAATTTGTTCAACAGGTCACAGCCTGGTGATTTGGAATTTTTTAATGAATTTTTTGGTTGTTTTTGGGCAAAAATTTGAAATATATGCTCTAAAACTCCTTGACCACTTGCTTCAAAAAATGCATGGAGACTCAAGGTCACACTGTGGTCACATGATTGTGCTAAGCAATGTTACCGCTCTAACTATTGAAAGCGTGTATCTAGCAATCTAAATTTTACACACAATAAGCTTCATAGAGTGATCTAGAAGCCTGCTGAAAATAGAGGTCATAGCTCTATATTTGACGTACTTTTTGAGGTTGAAGGTCAAGTGCACAATGGTGGTATTGGTACAAGTAAGGAAGTTTTTAAGTCAGTTACATGAAATTTTATACACACATGTATCACAACCAAAGAATGTGTCATGAATCAAAAGTATGTCACTAAGTCAAGTATCTGGGTCACAGTGACCTATTCATTGAAATTTTATTTACCACTATAACTTCAGAAGCTTTTGAGATAGGACTTTCAAATTGCATATGATAGTACACCACTGCAAGCATAATTGACCTTGACCTAATTTTCAAGGTCATACACGGGTCACAAGGTTGCTGAGTGACGTGCATCTAGAAATCTAGGTCTTAAAACAAAAGAAACTACACGATGATCTAGAAGGCTATTGAAAGTCAAGGTTATACCTCCATATTTGACCTAATGTTTTTGAGGTCAAAGGTCAAGTGTACAATAGTAGTATTTGGGTCGATAAATATACCTGATACTATGGGACACTATTCCTATTCACTTACAGCAAAAGAGATTGAAGGTGCCGAAGGGTACTGTGTTCTTTGAACGGTATTTTTTGTTTTCAGATAGCTGAAAAACAAAACTACAGGTATCACTTGCACGTTTGAATGAGACAAGGTTGTATGCCATTATAATGTAAAGGTCTCATTCAAACATGGAAAGCCTTAACCCACACAGAGCAATCAATCTGTATTTAATTTCCGCTTGAAAACTTAAAATGTTTCAAAGCCAGCACTTCCATAGTGCACAATATTATACTCCATTGTTCCGCCTGGGTTTTTTCATACAATGTCAGCTGAGCACAGGATTATCACAGTCCTGTCGTTTGTTTAAAATGTTGCATATGTGAGCAATCAATTGATTTAATTTCTGATTGAAAACTTAAAATGTTTCAAAGCCGGCACTTCTATGTTGCACAATATTACACTCCATTGTTCCGCCTGTGTTTTTTTATACAATGTCAGCTGAGCACAGGATTATCACAGTCCTCTCATTTGTTTAAAATGTTGCATATTTGAGCAATCAATCTGTATTTAGTTTCTGATTGAAAACTTAAAATGTTTTAAAACCAGCACTTCATTGTGTACAAGATCATACTCCTCTGTTCAGTCCAGGTTTTTCCAAAAAATGTCAGCTGAGCACAGGATTATGAAAGTCCTCTCATTTTTTCTAAAATGTCACATATTATTTGTAAGATCAACTAGATTATGAAAAAAGATAAATGTTATAGTTAACAGTAGCATCCAGAATAATATAAACTGCCATATAAAAGCTGTTGGCATTATTTTTCCTGTTCAATGGAGTGCTTCTGTTCTTCTTGGGTTGTAGAATACGGTGACACCAGCACCACGTACAGTGCACCTGGTATGTTCCCTGCTTCAGGACGCAATGTCCTTTCTCATATTGCTTCTGTTAATTTTACTTTTTTTTTTTTTTTACATTATCTGATCTGGGAACAGGGAGGTGTCACCTAGCAATGTTACACAGCCTGTATGAAGGCCATGCACACAATGCAGCATTCAGTTTTGGCAGAACCACATAACTATGGAGTTGAAAGGTTTTAACTCTCTGCACTACTGGGCACAAGATTATGCTCAACATGCAGTCAGTCTTTACTCTTTAGCTTCTGGTGAGTCCAGTGAAGGACAAAACGCAGCAGACTTGTTTGGCATGCAGTGTATCTGTTCTTATCAACACTTGCCTATGCTTCTTATTGCTTCTATTAAAATACCGTAGACAAATTTTTCCACAGTTCGATTCAGCTTAATCGCTTTAGTCAAGTCTAGATAACTGCATTTCAGCATACTACTCATGTCTTGTACACATTTGAAATTGTTCAGTAGAGTGGTACCTGTTCTAAAGACCACCTCCAATTTAAGACAGCATGTCTTTTTAAGACCACTCTTTCAAGACCCTCTGCAGTATTTACATGTTAAATATAACTTCAATTTAAGACCACCTGCAGTATGAGACCACTTTTTGTTGGCTGTAGGGGTGGTCTTAAATAGCAGGTACCACTGTACCTGTTTAGTAAGTATCCAAATGGCACGAATTGTTAAGTGCCTCTTTGTGGAATTCCACTGCCATGTGTGGAGTCAGACACTCTAAAATTTGAAACTGTGTCCTGTCAGTGGTCTGTCTGATTATGTTCTGCAAAGCGATCTATGAATTTTGCTTCCCTGCAGTCTTTTGCATTCAGGAAGTTGCTCCAAGGGATGCATCATATGCATGTGTTAGCTTTCTGAATTTTTCGCCAACAAAGACCAGATTTGTCCAGTGAGTGATGCAACTTTTTTGTGAGTGCACCTCGGGCATTACTGTGAGTCTATCTGGCAACTCATCCAAGCACATTAATATTATGTGCGTGTTGCGCAAGGCATCCACCAGATAGTGCAAATCTGCTGCATAAGTGGTGAGTAAAGGCCATGCAAGTGCTGAAACTGAAAGTGAAACCTCTGAACTCTGTGCTTTTGCTGTTAATGACGCTACACCAATGTTAATTGCTACAGGGACACTTGCTTGCTACACATGAAGATCGAGTTGTTTGCAAGCTGTATTATACATGTAGTTCAAACTAAACCATGTACATCACTAGGGCCATTCGGGTGAGTATTAGTAGTTGGAGAGTGATGTACGGTAAATAGAGAAACTGCCTGTTAGTGGTGCCATCTGATGACACATGTATTTTGGTAATAAGAAGTATAAATGGTAAGTCATTGTACTATGTAACATGTACAAATGTATGTGGGAAACCTGGTATTAACCCTTCCTCTGCTGCAGGCAAGAAAACTCGCCCAAAGGTATTTGCTTCTCCTAAGCTGTAGGCAAGTTTATCCGTCCTATATGTAGCACATACAGAAGGTCCACTTTTAGTCTGCGTAATTCCCAAGATACGGCAAAACGGCGTGTTCTCGTGGAGATGGACAACATACTAAATGATTCCGACTATAACTATTGAATAGGGTTGCAAGGATACAGTGACTCATGATACGATACGTATTGCGATACAGTGCTCACGATACGATACACGATACAATAAATGCATGTCTGTGAAAATAAATTTATTCCAGTTTGAAAAATAAACATCCATGGCTTTGTTTTTGTTTCAGCGCCAACAGTAAATGTCTAGTATCAGTCATAGTAACTTATCACTGAGTACATACTAGAACTACTATGTATGTGTAAACGAGAGAAACTAATAATCTCTGTTAGTGGTGTGTGGGAGGCCTTTGGTAAGCCCAGCCTCACAGTGTCAACCTGTTCATTTGAAGTTACCTCAAGTTTTTCTCAATAAAAATTAGCATGTTGACATTGTCTGAAGACAGCAGAGACCTCTGGCCTGTCACAACATCACCAGCTGTGGAAAAGATTCTCTCACTTGTACCAGGAATTGCTAGAAGCCTTTTGCCATTTTAGACAGATTTGGATATTTATCAACATGTATTTTTCACCATTCCAATGGATATGCTCTGAGTGGGATTGTTGGCTCGAGCTTGTAATCATGTACTTCACTTTCCACAACCTGACAATGGCTTTTCCCCTCCACTGTCTTTGTGATAATCACATCCCCTAACAATTCTTCCAATGCACTTTTTTTTTTCCTGGGGAAGGACTGTTAGTCCCGTTTTCTCCAGACAGCTGAGAGAAATCAGGAAAGTTCACATCTACTGGATGGTACAACTCTGATTGACACTGATGGCTCCTGACTGGGCTGAGTGGACTCAGTGGTAGACTCCCTGGACTGTGGAGTAGACTCTGCTGGTTCACTTTTCACTTGAAAGCGTACAATTAATTAACAAACATTTAGTGTCATTTTTGTTAAATTTTATCTCACAATCAAGTATCTTAGTAAATTAATCAATGATTATTTAATGAAAATACATCATATTGATCCATTTATCTTTCCTTAATTTTGCAAGTTGTAATAAATTTATTTTTACAAACAAGTGCTCATGTATTGTATTATGAAATTGATTATTGTCTCGCCAGCGTTAGCTGTTTGCGAGACTAAGCTGTCACTTTCCGGACGTCCGTCCGTCCGTCAGTCCGTCCGTCCGTCCGGACGTCCGTCAACCAAAAACTTCGGAGTGGCATTATTTCACTAACTAGATCAGATAGGGCTATCATACTTGGGTGGATGATTGATTGTAATCATCACTAGAGATGTGGGCCATCAATGTTACACTTCATTGGTTACTTCATGCTTCATTGAGCATTGGAGAAAAACTTCGGAGTGGCATTATTTCAGTAACTACACTACATAGGCCTTTCATATTTGGGTACATGATTTAATGTAATCATCCCTAGAGATGAGGGTCATCACTGTCACACTTCATTGATTACTTCATGCATGATTGAGCATTGGAGAAAAACTTCTGAGTGGCATTATTTCAGTAACTAGACTACATAGGCCTTTCATATTTGGGTACATGATTTAATGTAATCATCCCTAGAGATGAGGGTCATCACTGTCACACTTCATTGATTACTTCATGCATGATTGAGCATTGGAGAAAAACTTCGGAGTGGCATTATTTCAGTAACTAGACTACAAAGGCCTTTCATATTTGGGTGGATGATTTATTGTAATCATCCCCAGAGACGAGGGTCATAACTGTCACACTTCATTGATTACTTCATGCTTGATTGAGCATTGGAGAAAAACTTCGGAGTGGCATTATTTCAGTAACTACACTACATAGGCCTTTCATATTTGAGTGGAAGATTTATTGTAATCATCCCTAGAGACGAGGGTCATCACTGTCACACTTCATTGATTACTTCATGCATGATTGAGCATTGGAGAAAAACTTCGGAGTGGCATTATTTCAGTAACTAAACTACATAGGCCTTTCATATTTGGGTGGATGGTTTATTGTAATCATCCCCAGAGACGAGGGTCATAACTGTCACACTTCATTGATTACTTCATGCTTGATTGAGCATTGGAGAAAAACTTCGGAGTGGCATTATTTCAGTAACTACACTACATAGGCCTTTCATATTTGAGTGGAAGATTTATTGTAATCATCCCTAGAGACGAGGGTCATCACTGTCACACTTCACTGATTACTTCATGCTTGATTGAGCATTAGAGAAAACTTCGGAGTGGCATTATTTCAGTAAGTAGACTACATAGGCCTTTCATATTTGGGTACATGATTTAATGTAATCATCCCTAGAGATGAGGGTCATCACTGTCACACTTCATTGATTACTTCATGCTTGATTGAGCATTGGAGAAAAACTTCTGAGTGGCATTATTTCAGTAACTAGACTACATAGGCCTTTCATATTTGGGTGGATGACTTATTGTAATCATCCCTAGAGATGAGGGTCATCACTGTCACACTTCACTGATTACTTTATGCTTGATTGAGCATTGGAGAAAAACTTCGGAGTGGCATTATTTCAGTAACTAGACTACATAGGCCTTTCATATGTGGGTACATGATTTAATGTAATCATCCCTAGAGATGAGGGTCATCACTGTCACACTTCATTGATTACTTCATGCTTGATTGAGCATTGGAGAAAAACTTCTGAGTGGCATTATTTCAGTAACTAGACTACATAGGCCTTTCATATTTGAGTGGATGACTTATTGTAATCATCCCTAGAGATGAGGGTCATCACTGTCACACTTCACTGATTACTTTATGCTTGATTGAGCATTGGAGAAAAACTTCTGAGTGGCATTATTTCACTAACTAGACTAGGAAAGGCTTTCATGCTTGGGTGGATGATTCATTGTAATCATCCCTAGAGATGAGGGTCATCACTGTCACACTTACAAGCTTCAGAAGCCTGTTGAAATTGGATGACCTCAACTGATTTCAACGACCTAAATGTATTTTCATGGGTGAAATGCAAAACGTGGCGTTACCACTGCAACTTTTGACGAATTCAAGCCAAGTTTACCAAACTTACACCACCTTTGCTTCTTAGGAAAGCTTTAGAAGTCTATTGAAAGTGGGTGGCCTTGATGTATTTTTTACCTACTTTGGAGGTCAGATGCATTGCATCCTCGAATGTACAATGCTATTCATGGCCAAGAGTCAAACCAAGTTCACCAAATTTATACTAGCTTTGCATCTTACAAAACGTCAGAAATCTCTTGAAAGTGGATGACTTTGACCTACTTTTGACTCGACAAATCTTATTTTCCTTGTGTGTCTTGGGTATAGTTGATTGTAGGTCCCTAGTTACTATTTAACATGAATAGCAAAGTACCTATGCTTTATTTTTGGTGTTCTTAAATTTATCTTGAAGTGTCCTTTGAAGGTCAAACTTAGGTAACTGAACATATGAAGTCATGTTGGCCAAGGGGTATTAAGTGCTTTACATGACATCTTTCACTACGAAGCTTGAAACTGGCATGTCAAGCTCTGATTTGTATTAAGATGTTATATACTTTATTGGCCATTTTGTTTGAAAAAAAAAAAAAAAAGTGGTATATTCTGAGTAAATATATTGAGATTTACTTGATACATTCAACATCTACTAAATACCATTATAATGTTTGGTCTTACAATTACATTGCTACTGAATGCTGGCGAGACATTCATGCCCCCTGGGCATGGCTCTGGTATTGAATTGAAATTCAATAAGTGGAAAGAAAGAAACACTTTATTTGGCATTGGCATATGAGTAGACTATTTCTATTTCTCCTATTGGTCGAGGCACCATCACGTGTCATGCTATAAACACGTGGATCCACTGCTTTTGCTGTTTCCATGTCACAGGACCCAGTCCAGACCTCTTGAACGATGCAAGCGTGACGTGATGCATCATCAGCACCTTTCAGCCAATCAGATTCCAGGATTAAAGACAGGGTTTGGGTAGCGCCCACCTTTGATTCACCGGGAACATGGCAGACGAACCCTTTTGGATAATTTGGAAGGATGCACATGCATATGACAAAACAGGTATAGTCTTGGAATTCGGCCTATACATGGGTCAATCGACCTGTCCACACCAAAATACACGTCGGCCTCGGTGTATATTGGTGAGGACAGGTCGATACACCCATGTATAGACCTCATCCAAAGACTATAATTGT
>OZ026618.1:44020067-44111067 GCA_964020975.1 Hermodice carunculata | reverse complement strand
ATCCTGTCAAATAAATTATTAAAGTCAATATATCTGCCTAAGTAAATTGCAACTTCTAATTATTTCTATTTCACTAAATAAAGGATTCGATTGAATACCTGTACTGGATGGCATGGCCGAGGTAAGAACTTCAAAGCATCTGTTACTAGTTCTTGGAACACCTGGTTCCTTTCAGTTTCACTTACGACAGGCAAAGAGTGAAACCTTGTGTCCAAAGATGTACATTTCAGAAGAAAGGATTTGTGCTCTACATACTTGGGCTGCAAATACTTCAAAATAGCTGCTTTCACATCTTTGGTGAAAGTATTGTCATTTTCATGTACTCCCATGGCCTTTAAAATGGTATCCTTAAATGGCAGTATCAAGGATATTGTGAAGGTCTTGGATTCAAACAGTATTGTTGTTACTGTCCTCAAGGGCCGCAGAATTTCCACTGCCATTTCAATGCTCTGAGCCTCCATGGTATTCACTAGCCCATCGACATCTTTCCTGTTTATCTCTTTTGACATCAGGGTTGCCATGATGGCAGGTTCAAATAACAAGTAAGTTTCTAGCATGTCAAAGGAACTGTTCCAACGAGTCGCAACATCTATTATCAGCTTCTTAGGACCATTAACATCAGTGAGCTGCAAAAGTTTTAGTTTCTGTCTTAAGATATCACTGGCTACATTGCTGTGATGGAAGTATGACACAACGTTTCTCCCTCTACCCAGTAGCTGGCTCAAGGCACGAACATCAGTTCCACGTTTTGTGGCTAAATTTATCGTATAGTCAAAACAACCGATATGCAGTGTCAAACCACTAACCTGTCGTCATGTTGGCTGCATTGAAATCTTTCCTGTTTATCTCTTTTATGTGTCATGAAAACATAAAAATATCGTTGGCTTGAACGGTCAGCTCCACTATGCTGAAGGTGCACACTGCGCATGCTTGACCACGTGCATTTTATTTGCATGATCTTCTGAGCCAATCAGCGCCCAAGCAGGAGGAGAGTCTCGCTGAAGCAGGTTGAGAATGTCACTGCCGTCTATTCTTCATTTTTACCTCAGAGATAGTAAATTTATGTAAGATGTCAACGTTTGGTAGGAAGGAATAAGGAATGAAGACAATAAGAAAGCAGCATGATGATATTGATGAGGTCCTGAAGTTTCCATTGATACCAAACATGCCTAGAGCTGGCAAGAGAATCGTACAAAGTTTGAGGCGGCAAAATGCGCAATTTTACCGGTGTTTTGCGGACTTTTATCAGCAAATATAGCGAAAACAATTGATGTATATTTAAAAGTCTGTTTGAATGAAATCATCTCATTTACGCAACAAAATTCTTCCCGCAGCAAAAACTATGCATTTTGATTGACCGGAAATGAGCATACGATATCTTCGTTTGTGTGAACAAACGTTGATGCGGATGCCCTGAAGATCGTGTTTGTGGGGCCATCGCAAGATTAAATTCAGCGTGACAGACAGTTAACCCCCAAAAAATAAATAGCAGAGGAAGGGTTAAGCGACATTGAAGCATGCAGACTTGTGTGTTGAGCATACAGTAAACACAAAACTTTCTGGTGTATCAGAAGAAAACAGAAGTTTGCTGTATGTGTTGTTTACAGGAAGCAGTGTTAGGCCGTTGATGGTGCAGCAGCCGTAATGGTGAATTGTATGTTGCGATTTTGTTTCCATCAGCAGCATAGCCGTGCGACATGATGGATAGTTGAGGGTGTAATTGAGGCACTTAGGCTTTCTGCCTTTGCAGTACACACCCATTGTCTTGGAATTCTACATACGTAGTCCAGTAGGACAAGCCTTTCAGAGTTAAATCACCAAGGGCCACCCCTGGTCAAGAGTGAGTACGCCACACTGACTGCCAATTCTGATTGGACATGAGCAGGGACTGCTCTGATCATTAGCCAATTAGCCAAGTGCTGATGTTTCTTGAATTTGGCTAATGAAATATGTCAATGGCTCAAATATCTTTAAATGATTTATTAAACGGCCACCATGTAATCATTGCTAATTATGCTTATATTTCCAAATTTGGCTACAAAATTTTGAAGACTACATAAGTCCCTACAGATGTGACGTGATCGGTCTTTACCAGTGGTGCCATCTAGTGATTCAGTTTCTTTAGGTTTGTTTTTCTCTTTTTTTCCATGCAGAAAGAGCATGCTGCCCAGTCTTAAGTAAATGATTGGTACATTGTTTGGTGAAGTCATGCCACAGCTGCCAGAATGCCTCCCTGAGTCAATGCAAGAACCACATACCAAGCCATAGCACTTATTACATAATGTAATGTAAGGTTAACCTTTATTTCCATAGGAAAACTTGCACATCAAAATCTGTTTTCCTGTGAGGTCCAACCTGATGTAGAAGTGAATGACACAAATGATAGCATCTACAATCAAGATTTAAATAGTAAATGCTAAAGTTGCCATTCATTTAATGTTAAGTATCATGTTACAAGAAGCATTGTATACATTTCTGCATAGGTTTGGCCTCTGAGGTTGCCTTGTTATGTAATTGTGACAGTATGATGTACTTGGTTACCCTTGGTGCACAGAAGAGTTCTTTCCCAAGAACATCTTGTCTCTTTTGCTCAGACATGAAAGACACATATTTGTGCAAATACCTGGGAAAACTTGCGACAACATGTTTTGTTTTGATGGAGAATGATGGGTTAAAAATCCATTTGAAAAAGTGTTTTTAATCGTGCTCTTAACACTCTCTTTCCAGCATCGCAACACCTAATGCAAGGCCATCATGCAGGACCTCCAGCAAGTGAGTATAGACTTCTAAGTACAAAAGCAACAAGCTTTCCATTTTAACTGTTATTCTGCAAACTGAAAAGTGTCCGGGATTGATCGGGATGTAATGCATAAGGGACTCGAGAATCAAATATTTTTGCTTGTTGTTTATTGCTTAATGATAAAATTTACATCATGAAGGAAATTCTGAGTACTGTAAATAATTTAACAATTACAAGCACGGTACACTTTATGACTTGCATGTGCTAATGTTTAATTTCTGTCTCTAGTTACCATTTAATGCCCCCAAAAAGTACACATTTTCTGAAAGAAAACATGACTTCAATTTTGGATCTGGCACTGAAAATAGTATTTTAGTGTCGCTGTTGATATAATTAAATTTTAATCAAATTCTTAAATTTTGTGTAAAATTTAGAATAGAGTTTAAGAAAATAAAAATAAGATTTAGATTATAGTGTGAAATGAAAGAAAACATAACATTCTCCAAAACTGTTTTTTGAAAAGGGGCCCAGTTGTAATTTTTGCTGTTTAATTTTTTCTTGTAATTTAACATTTTAAATTTGATTTAAACATCCTTTAAATTGTGAACTAAAAACCCTTATCCAACATTTAAAATATGGTTTTGCAGCCAGAAATAAGCTCTTTCATTTCCCATGCAAAAATTATTTTTCCCCATTAGGTCTTTGTGTTTTTTGTTTTTTTTTTTGGGGGGGGCACAAAAATAGATGAAAAAAAAAACCTTAAGCAATTCAAATTCAATTTCCTAACCATGCTAACACTAACAGAGATTTAATTATTTTAATAGCTTAACCCAATTGTAAACTTTTAGAAAATATATAGTTTATATCATCTCAAATATGAAGTCTAGTGTATATAATAAGGACATGTTTGGAGCGAAGTCATGTTTTCTGTCAAAAGTGCTGTAAAAGTGTACCATGCCCTGAAGTCAATTAAAAATGTACATATATATACTCTGAAAGTAAAGCCAAAAAATATGCATTAGTTAACTTTCTGCATAAAGAAAGAAGCCAACCTGTCAATGGATAAACTCATCAGTTGCCACTCAGCTGATAAAGTAGTACATTTATTAACATTTTCTTTTCCCTCTTACCTGAACAGGCACTGAAACAGAATTTGGTAAATACAAAGATTTTAAACACACAGTTGTCCATAGGGTTTTGTTGTGGTGCACGGGGATGGTTTTGATGTGTACATACGTGGAATACATGGACACTATACAGGTGCACAGCAAGCACATAACATACAGTTAGTCACTCACACAGCCTGTAATCTGCTGTCATAGGCCGGCATCAAGTCCACACATGATCATTTAGTTTAGTGTTTATGACATAAGCAGTGTTTTGTGGGATCCAGAAAAAGGGAAAAGCGACCACTCGTACTTTAGCCTTGGCACGTGCTGTAGGGGTTGTTGTAACTAGACATTTGGAGAAAACCTTTCACTGCCTTGTTGTCACTTAAAAGTCTAAACAGAGTGCTATTTGTGCATGATTGGTTGCACAGAGGACTAGTCAAATGGCTTGGCAGGGATTGTTTGGGACATGGCGCCTTTCGACAGAAAAAAAAAATTGTGAGCTAATATTGGAAGCCTCTGGAGATATTTCTTGATAACATCATTTGAACTTGCATATGTGCAGAAAGAAACATCCAGCTGTTTGTTCTGAGCACGCTAGCAACTGGCTAATGCACTGTCACTTCTAAACTTACATTGTTTACTGAACAAATGAAAAATTAGAACGTCAAACACAGTCTACTTCTGTGCTTCTAATTGATATACTGGCGATTACTAGGTACAAACTACATGCAGACTGCCCTGGAAACCGTCACATTTGCAGTATGGTACCCTGTGTGAAATACACTCACGAGTCATGGCCAGCTGGCAGTTACTTGCATGCCATAGTGCCACAATTGTCTTCAATGTAAATGTACAGGACAAACCGTTGGCAACTTTCTTGACCAGACAGTGGCACTCTCCCACATCTGTGCTACCACATGTGCACAATGTATGCTCTCAATATACTTTTCGGGACAAGATGAGGTGATGGAAGGACTTGACCAAGTGTAGCATTACAGGGATGCGCCTCTTTTGCAGCCATGGGCTTGATAGGGAGAGGGTTCCTGTGAAGTGTGTTATTTCACTGTTACTACTTGATGGGGTCCATAGCTATCCTTGCTGTGAGAGGGGCACTATGTATCCAGCCCAAACAAAGGTTATAGACCTACAACACACTATTCTCATAGGGCTGCTGAACAATGGCCATTCAGATCTTTTTTCTTTTTTTTAAACACTAAAAAAAAAAAAGGAAATAAAAACCAATTATGAAAACAAAATTTCGCCTCTGAGTGGTGTGGGTTGGTTTTATGGGGCTTCCCTATTGAACTGACTAAGACCAGCAGGAGATAAAATGTTGAAATATAGCAATGTACTTATATTTTTGGTGTTTCGCAGGGGGCAGTTGTTTTGTCTCATTATTAAGTGTTTTTATGCATGCTTAGAGGAGAAGGACTGTGGCTATATGTGCCTTCAGTGTTTTTTGATGTCTCACAAAGACAGCTTTACCAATGAGGAGCTTATTCTTTTCGTGTGTGTGTGTCTGAATCTCTTTTTAAAAAATGTGTCTTTACTCTTTCTCCTATCAGCTGGGGCCTATGATAACACAATGGGAGACTCACTGACTTGGGAACCTGTGCCCCAAGGGACAGCACCACCTGGTGGGAATTTCTTGAACTACTGCCTGGTCTTGCTTTCAGATATGGCTTCTTGATGTTCACCCCAGACCCTTTATGCCCCCCTTTGAAGAAGGTGGGGCATAGAGATTTGCTCATGTCCATTGATCCATCAGTACAGAAACTTTGGTTTCCACACCATATCTCAAGAAGTTTCTGAGATAGGACTTTGATAGTACCTATACATACTCCAGTTTAGTGAAGTATGAAGGTGGTTTACCTTGACCCTATTTTCAAGGTCATGGAGGTGCTGTAGTAAATTATGGTTTCCGCACAATAACTGAAAAAGTTTTTATGATAGGACCTATGTTGCACAGGACTACTCTCCTTATCCAGGGCTAGGTCAAGTTTGAAGATGGGTGACCTTGGCCTATACTCAAAGGTCACAAAGTCACTTTAGTAAACTTGGTTTGTGTATTGTGACTCAGAATTTAAGTTATGACTTCTATATTGCACATGGTGATAGTGCTCAATTAGCGCTTGGTCAACTGAGAAGATTGATGACCTTGACCATATTCCCAAGGTCACCAGATTGATCAGTTTTTGGGTGGAAAGCCTGAGGTTTCCACATCATAACTCAAGAAGTTTTTGAGATAGGACCTCGATAGTGCCCAGGTGTATACTCCTATATAAGGGCTAGGTGAAGTATCAAGGTTGTTGACCTTGACCCTGTTTCTAAGGTCACGGAGGCACTATAGTGAGTTTTGGTTTCCAGGCAATAACTAGAAAAGTTATTATGATAGGACCTGTATATTGTACAGGATTACAGTCCTTATCCAGGGCTAAGTCAAGTTCGAAGATAGGTGACCTTGACCTAAATTCAAAGTTCAGAAGGGCACTTAAGTGAACTTTGTTTCTGCATTGTAACTCAGAATTTAAGTTAGGACTTCAATATTGCACTTGGCAATTGTGCTCAATTAGGGCTTGACCAAATTCCCAAAGTCAACGCCTAGAGTGCTATTAGCAAACTTGGTTTCTGCATGATAACTAAAGATGTTTTCCACCCAGAGCTTTCATATTGCATAGGAATATAGCCTTCTTTAATAGCTAGAGCAAGTGCTAAAATGAGTGATCTTGAGTCAATTCCCAAGGTCACAGAGCCACATTACTGAATTTGGTTTCTGTTTTTTTACCGCAGATTTTTTTAATCAGAGCCTTTGTGTTTTGCAGATGTTTATTGTCTCCTATTAGGGCTAAGTCAGCTTCAAAGAAAGGTGAACTTGACCTAATTTCAAAGATCAGAAGGCCACTGTAGTGAATTTGGTTTCTGCATCTACTTCCCAAGGTCATGAGTGCCCCATTTAGTACTGTCAACAGGGTAAAGATGGCGAACATAATGACAGTACGGGGGCATTTATGTTTTGCAAACATGTCTTGTTGACACTAGTTTCAGTGCTTGTTTTACCATAGCTGACATTGTCAGCTGAACCATTGCCATTGCTTTTGATCAACCATATGTCTGTCTTTAGTGCATGTATACATCCACAATTAATATTTTTATACTTCCTCAAAACTGTTGGCCAGCTCCTTTTCAAACGTGTGCAGATGTACCTTGGATAGATTTGTGCCCAGTTTAGTCAGTGGGTGAGATTGACTACAGTTTAACCTCTTCCCCCCTTGTTTTTTCTTCTTTTTTTTTTGGGGGGGGGAGATAGAGAGATGTACCTTAGAATAGACCAGAGGCCTTTTTGAATACAAAGTTGCTCTCATCATTGAAGATTTTTTTAATTAATTTTTTTGGACAGTTGGGTCCAATTTGGTGTCCGAGTGAGATTAGAATTTGGTTCTAGTTGTAACATATAGGATTGATTATGCAATCTGTGGTAAGTAGAGCTATAAAACCTATTAAATGTAACATGTACAAGCAGCCAACAGTGTCGGTACATTTGGCCCAAGTTACTTCACAAACGCACTTGTTCAATTTGCGCACTTAAAATTTCAGCTATACTGAGCACAGGACCAACATGGTCCTCTAATTTTGTTTTGTTTTTCCTTCTAATACACTCATAGTGTTTACATAGAAAAGTGTTCCATCTCGCAAACCAAAGCATTGACCTGGGATGAGAATTGGTTGCCATTTAGCAACTGTCAGCCAAAATTGCTTTCTTTCAACAAAATAAAATGTTTTATGTTTGGTCTAACTGCTGCAAAACTGTCAAAATCTTTGGGGTAGGGCATTTTGGGTTGACAGTTTGCTCTTGGCATAGCCAAAATGCGCTCTATCCATTCTTATCCCTGAATGACTGACAAGATTCATGTGTGAAAACTATCGATGCAAACATTTTTTTTCCAAAGGACATTATCTAAGGATTTCAAATGTGATTTAAATTTAATTTTTAAAATTTCAGATTTTGAGTTGAAAGTTATATTTAGATTTGTGACAAACATTTGAAATGACAGGTGCCCATAAAAGTGTAAAAATAATCTTTCATGGTAATAATCAACTACTTGTCCTTTTGCACAGAAATAATGGAAACATGTGGCTGGGAAAAAATATCACCAGGATTTTGTATGGTCTAGTTTAGATTAAATTTCCAAACTGGCCAATCAAATTGAAAGAAACCTGAAATATAAATATTTCAACACCAGTTTTTGTTTTTCACAATTCTAAAGCAAAAACAGATGAAAAATTCCTGAAATTCTAATTTAGCCTCATAGGAACACATACGTTTGTGCAAAATTCAGAATTTAGTTAAACTGGTAGACAACTGTGTCCACATTTGGCTTGAATAAAACAGATCCTAAATATTGAAGGAATAGATAACAACTGTAAGCAACCACATCTTCATGTTCAGGCTGGATACACCATGAGATGTCACTTTTTTCCCAAGATTGAATACACTTTAACTTATGCACCCACAACATGCACTTTCTTATTTGGCTTGATTTACACTTTAACATCCTTTAAATTTGTACCAATTAATAATGTCAAAAGCTCTAAATATACTCAGATCAGTGTGAAATCTTTGAATTGTGTCCTTTTGGAAAATATATGTAGTGTCGTCCTGCTTGCAGTGATACTATTCAGTCCACCGGCCCGGTTTATACACACATTTACGTACCGCAGTATGTTTGTGGTGTAACTCCTGACGTTAAAACAGCTTCTTATAGACACTGGAAATTCAAGTTATTTGGCGGGATTTTTGTTCTTCCATATTTGTTGCTGCTGGCTCAAAATTGTGAAAACTAAAACTGAACTTGAGTATTTTAAGATGGGTGTCATTGGTACTGTGTCCAAACTGGTGAACGTACTAATCAGTTTAAATGTCTGAATTGACAAACCTATGGAAATGCAGATGCATTAAAAAGTATGTTCACTTTACAGTTTTATATGACTGACCGACAATGTAGATGCTGTACAAATGATTTATACATACATGTTGACCACTGGTTGTGTGTTTTGTGTTTTGTCCTGTGCATGGTTGGATAGTTGGTTCTTGGATCATGTCACAGAGCATTTTGTTCAATATGTTGAATGAATTACCAACCTAAAAAATATGAAGTCTTGCAAAACATGTTCCAAACATATATATATATATATAGCATACACATAATGATTCCAGCATGGTTTGTGTCTATTCCCCTGCTTTTATACACATGTTATTTACATGCTGTCAAAACTGAATGAATGTTGTTTCTGCCCCCCCCCCCCCAAAAAAAAAAAAAGAAAAGAAAAGAAAATGGTGAAGGAATGCTAGTACTTAGACAAAATGTTTCAGAATATGATAAAATACAAAATAATATTAAGGGAATTGCAACTTAGCAAATGCATGCAATTGTTGGGTTTTTCTGGTTTTTTCGTTTTATCACTCGTGTGTGTTCCTAGAGAAGGCCTTCAGGCAACAATGTATTACATATATATGTGTGTGTTGGATGATGTGAAAAAAATATCAAATTTCAGAATGTATCTACAGGGAGAGTGACATCTGAAGGATAGAGTGCTGTGGGGCATGTGACTTGAAATAAACATAGAATAAACTCTTTCTGTGCCAAGTTTCACCGAGTCAACAGCTTTCCGTGACACAGTTTGAGTGCGTTGTGCCCAAAGCCTGCCAAGGGAAGCTGTTGACCTTGACCCTTCTGGTGGTCAGGGCAACTGTAGACTGGTACTTGAGCTAAACATCAGTTTATAAACGGTGCGAATCTGGTATCTTTATGTCACAGCTTAACTCATTCCATACCAGTCCCTGATTTTTCCCTATATGTACCTAGATTTAACAGGATAATTGCATATTTAAATTTGTCATGAAAAGAGCTTTTGTTCAAGTACCAACATGCCTATAGTCTTTAAGTCAGTGGTTCTGCCACTGCCTGGCAAGTCATGATGCAGCTGCCGCAAGGGCAGCTGCAGCATGACTTGCCAGACGGTGCCAGAACCAATGACCAAGGTCTGTGACCATATTATGTCACAGCTTAAGGCACAGGTATATGCTCTTTTGAATGAGAATTGTAGATAGTTGTAGAGCCTTGGTGTGCATGGTTTGAATGCATTGTGAGTGTTGCACCCAACATGCACCAAGTAACTGGTGATACAGGCAAAAGTCCAACCGGTAATGAGTCAACATGGTCCCTTATTTGGAGTCTGTATTTTTCTGATGTTGGAGTTAAAATGAAGAGCGATACAGCATTCTGTGTGATTGACCTGCCTAGTGGATAATAAATAGTTCAATTCACATGAAGCAATGTTACGATCAGCCTGAGGTATTGACAACCAGCATAGATGTAATATCCATTATAAAAAAAAGACATTTGCTATAAATTTGAAAAAAAAAATGTTATACACAGAAAGCATTGTTGGTAGTATGTATATATATATATATATATATATATATATATATATATATATATATATATGTATTTAAATGGACAGTACAGGTATGTATAGAGTAATTATGTAAATGGTAGGTTTAAAACTCATATTTGTTACCAGGTTGACATCATTCTTATCTTTGATTTCAGCGACTGCGCCGAGCTACCCCCAGGCAGGGAACAAGGGCTACCCTCTTGGACCCACTCCATACCCCCCGGGCCCCATTGGGGGAGGGGCACCATATCCACCCCCTGGGGATGGAATGCCATATGGTAAGCACTGTTCATAGGGTGTGAGGGTACAGCAAGGTGTTCCTCTCCTTGCAGAAAATGACCTTGACCCTTGACTTTGCCCCCACCAGGTGGTGTAAGGGATTCAGGACATTTATACAGACCAGAGCACACACACCAACTTGCTTTCGCCCACATTGGATTAGGCTATTTTTATATAACTAAATGTGGTTTCTACTGTTATTCGCAGTTCTACCATGTTCATGAGCATGGCGTACATTATTTAACAACTGGAAGCCGAGAAAAATTGGTGCCATGATGGTGAACTGGCAATATATACAGTGATGGCGGGACAGGATACCACAAAATGTTTGTTTACACGACAGAAATTGTCCCATAATAAAATATATGTGTCCAAACAAAGTGAAATCAGGTCATGGCAAATGTGATAGGATGCAGTCAATATTTAATGAGTCCAGCAACATTATTCTGTCTGCAAAAGGTCCCAGTACAGCAGTTGTTATTAGTTAGTCTGTGTCGAGATGTACATGACGGCAGATGTGTGGAACATTTAGGAGTGTCTACCTCTGGACATGCAATTACCCAGTGTTTCCATCAGATCTAACAAAGATGTTCAACAGCCCAAAATAATTAAAAAAAAATAAAATAAAATAAAATCCAAAGAATCCTTATGTGAAACAGAGGTCTATAATGTTCAAATTATCACCATTGAAATTTAAAGTGAGTAAGAAGTAGTTGCCCCACCCACTTGGTTGTAGCTAAGTTTTTCCACAGCATATTGTGTCAGAATAATTGATTGAGGAAATGCTAATTCTATGTTTGAGAGTGACTTGGCATTTTCTAGAGGGAAGTTCAAAAATAGTAACCCACATGATTAGATGACATGAACTGAGCTTTGTTACAAGTAAATCATGACATGCCTGTGTCAGTGACGTATTCATAGTGCATTAACTGATATATGCAGACGAAATGTACACGAGGGATGTGTGATTATACGTCACACGTGACATTCAATAACTGCAATGAATGTAAACAAACATGGCACACCAGATCACATTAAAAGGAGGTCTAGGAAACATTTTTTCGATGAATATTCAATTAATCAGAATAAACAGAATGTTACTTGGCTGGAGAGTGAGGTACTGTTTTTCTCTCACTCACGATCGTTGTTAGTGGAAAAATCACTATGGATCGCAGATCACAAGTGATTTTGCCCCATACCTGTCAACATTCTACACCTCAAAGTAGGGAATTTTTTGTAAATTTGAAAAACCCATGCTGGAGATTTGTATTTTAACAAAGAATATAATAAAAAATACTAAATTTTTATGGGGGAGATTCTGCCAAATTTTTTAAATTTTACACGTAAATAAATAAAAAAAAAAAAATTAAAAAAAAACGGGTGAAAAAGTTAGAGACTCCTACCTTATGGGGAAGACTCAGCAGGTATGTTTTGCCCACTAACAACGATCCCTCATGAGAGAAAAATAATAACTCACTTTCAGCCATATGAGATTCTCTGTATATATATATATATATATATATATATATATATATATATATATATATATATATATATGACATATATATATATATATGTACATATATATATATATGTACATATATATATATGTCATATATATATATATATATATATATATATATATATATATATATATATATATATATATATATATATATATATATATATATATATATATATATATACTCATTCTTTTGTTTTCCTTTACTTAACAGGCCCAGGCCCAGTTGATGCCAGTGGGGCGATGTACCCACCAGCCCCACCCCCTGGCCAAGCCCCTGTGATGGGAGGACTGCCCTACCCCACCAACCCAGGGATGCCACAGGGCCCTCCCCCACCACCTGGAGGTAAGTCATATTTTGATTTTGTAACATTTAAAATATGTTGGCAGATTTCTTTCAAATTGGCATTTATCACTTTTATTGCTGGAAAGATCCCTAGGTCCTTTTCATAAGGCAGGGATAGAACTATACTTCAAAAGGCTGTGGCCAAGGTTGGAAATTTAGGCATAAGTAACAAAGATTCGGTCATGGTCTGTTAACATTTCATTGTAAGAAATTTTAGCTACATACACATTTTGCCAAATTTAAGAAATCTTTTAGTATGAGGACAAATGGCTAATTGTCACAGCAGCTCCTGCAATGTGTCCTTGAAAATGTTAACTTCATTTTCCAGAGTAAAGTATTTGGAAAAGTCTAATGTCTTTTAATAGTTCCATAACATCAGTGCCAGAAATCCATTAACTCTTTCAGCGCCAAATTTGGGACTGAGTCAACAGATCATGGCGTGCATTGGGTGCAGTGCGCGCCGAGAAAAGCTGTTGACCTGCTGTATTGTCTCTGAAACTATAGGCATACTGGTACTTGAATGAAAGATCTTTTTGCGAGAAATACGAATCTGGGATCCTAATGATAATTCAGACAAAGTTGACTTAAGTAGATCAACTTTAGACTTGATTGGCACTGAAAGAGTTAAGAAAGTTCCCTACTCGTGACCTCCATTCTTCTAAAATATAAGTATGGAAACATTGAAGAACTCCTTTTTTATTTTGATATCTACCAAATCACATTCAACAGATAACTTTGAAAAAGGCAATTATATCTGTTGGAAAGATAACTGGTCTTCAGTGGCGAACTGTAGCCTGGAGAATGCCAACATGTATCTCTGATAGTGGCTCCATCTATCAGCTTGATATTTAAGCAAGACAATCCCATTAAAAATTGAATAATTTCAGTAATTTTATTAGATGTACATGTAACAAAGCAGAATGCTTTTCTGTAATATCCTTTCAATATATATGTTTGTATGTATGTATGTATGTATGTATGTATGTATGTATGTATGTATGTATGTATGTATGTATGTATGTATGCAGGGTTTTCCCCAGTTTTGGAGAGCAGAAAGGTGGTGAACCTGATGGCAACCTAGAATTTCTTGTTCCAGGATAGATGTTGACCAAATGTTGCACAGATATAACTAGAATAACCTACTTTTTAATGAAAGAGGAGAAAGGTGGTGAAGAAAAGATGAAAGGTGGGCCACCTTTGAGCTTTTAATGTGGGGAAAACGCTGATAAGAAAGGAAAAAAAAAACTGAAGAAATTAGTTAACCCGAAGCCTGTCAGCATGGTGTCGTTCCTGTTTGTTTTTGTCAGCATGTACAAAATATTAAACCTTTCTCAACAGTCCACTAACATTCATTTACATGCAGTATTATCATTATGATTTTGCATTCATACTAAGCCTGTGACTGATTAAAATATACCTACATTATGTAACTATAAGTGGTACGTGGTTTCTTTAGCTTGCATGGTTTCTTTCATGTGGCATAAGGAAGAGGAAATAAGTTGTATCAGCCTTCTGTGTTACTCTAGAGGACATTGGGATAATTCTTTTGTGCTAGAGTTGTTATTGACAATAAATAAACATGATGAATGAGCTAAAGTTAGACCAAAGACGGAAACAGTGAGCGCTAAGTGTTGTTCTGAATAGTTTCAAACACAAGAGACTGATTTGTCCCAGGAAACTAGCTTCGAAAAAGACTAGTGTAAAGGGTCATGACCAGCTGAAGGGATGGCTCAGCATTGTCATTGTATTCAAGAGAGTACACAGAGTACTCTTTTTCATCATTCTCTACCCCCCAGAAAGAGTACTTCCCAACCTTTGAAACTGCTGACCTTTCAGTTCAGTTGATATTAAAGGAGGGAATCTCAAGAAAAGCCGGGCTAACTTTGGACTCTTATTTCATGTGGAAATGTATCAGGAAGAGCTGATATATTGTGCGTTCTTTAGTGCCAGCCTCCAAAAGCAACTGTTTGTGCGTACTTAATCATCATAATGTGGAGAATGTAAAATCTCAAAAAGCAGGAGAAAAATCTGAGTAATTTATACGAACGAAAACCTGGCGGATGTGGCACTTAATTATGAGACTTGGGGCCTGTGTTTTCAGTCAGCTCTTCTCATACTTCAATCTCATCTGTCTCAGGTTACATGTATTCACCTATGAAGGAAACCAGTGCATAAGTAGCATGAGATTTGTAACAAATTGTAGTGAGTATACCAACCTTTACAGTTACGCCCACGTTCAGATTAATAGTCGCCAAACGTGTCAGTCTTTCAGTGAAAAGCTGTCCGTTTTCAAACCTTTTCCCAAAGAATAACCTTTCCCAACAATTTCCAAACCTGTGCTGCATAACCTGTTGAAACTCCTCTGAACCTTTTTTTAATCCATCGATAGTCTGCACATTTATCTAATGTGTTCAAACTTTTTTAATGCATTCAAACGATTTCTACCACTTTGTAACTTTTCAGAAGCTTTCAGACCTTTTTCAAATGCTTTCAACCTGTAACATCTTATCATTTGGTGAATAACTCTTCAGTGCTCTGCAAATCTGTTTTTCAGTAGCAGTCCTCAGGACTACTAAGTCTGGCATTTAACTAGCCCCCTGTCCAAAAAGGCTTGTCCATCCATACAAATATGCTTTAGAGAAACTACAATTTGTGGTTGCCCCCGGGGCTAGTGTTTTACAATTCCAACTTGCCCTGATTGGAATTCGACTTGTCCTGGGCTAGCGAACATGCAAATTCATGAGCCCTGACTCTTTATCCTTGTATGGGAAATGGTGCAAAGATATTGAACTCATTCCATACTATGGTCACAGGCTTTGGTCAGTGGTTCTAGTACTCCCTAGCAAGTCATGCTGCAGCTGCCCTTGTGGCAGCTGCAGCATGACTTGCCAGGCAGTGCCAGAACCACTGACTTAAGACAATAGGCATGTTGGTACTTGAACGAAAGCTCTTTCATGAAGAATTTAAATATGCAATTATTGTCATCTTAAATCTTGGTAAATATACGTAAATATCAAGGACTGGTATGGAATGAGTTAAAGAGTAAAGACTGCTGTGACATCTTTACTAGCCTTGCACATCTTCCATTTAATTGTTATTTGATCCCAAAAGTGTAGTTCAAACAATTTCTCCATCCCATCCTCTTTATCGTATAATTTATATACAGCATGATTGGGTAGACATACAGAACATCTGCCTATGTCATGTATGTGCATATCGCTTATACAAGGCATCGTGCAGTACCAAATTCTTGTCAGGTCATGGGGATTGTTGCTTGTTAGCCCAGTTTTGTGTTCAAAAGGGTTTACAACCCATTTGTAATGCTTTTTTAACAGTTTGTAGACCTTTCCCCAACTTTTTAACAGGCTTTTTCAAATCTTTTGCAAAGCAACCTTAATACTATCAAGACAAATGATGCGTTGGGGCTTTTAACTTTTAGATGGGCGTAACTGTAAATAAAAGATTGAGCAGTTTGGAAAATGAAGCTGTTTTATGTTGCACATACATGTAACTGCTCTGCACTTTGTATAGTCTGTTGCACCACAAAACTGCTGTTCTCTTTGCATCAGATATATGTATCCTAGCTTGTAGGGATTAAATTTTGTAGGTCTATTAGAAGGCTAGGCACAATGTTGCACGTGAAACATGTTGCATAGTTATGTTGTGTTCTCCTGTGAATATATGCGTACATGCACTAGGTTTCTCCTCAGGGCAAAACCTCAAAAATGCTTTCAGTTGATGGATTTTACTTTTGACTGGGCATAAAGGATGTAAAGCCAGCAAGGATTTAAATTGAGTTGCTCACTTTCAGAAGTTGTACTGGTGTGTGCTTGTACACACAGCAACCAGTACTTCTTTTTATGCTGATTTTTGTAAAATATTTTGACCTATACGTTGGCACCAGGCATAGCCAAATGCTCCAAAATTCCACCACCACCACCCTCCCCCCCCCCCCCACACACACACAAAAATCTTCATTTCTTTGCAGAAATTTAACATATTTAAAGTCTGTGTTTGTCTGTCCTATGAATATTGAAGTTTGGCTACTAATTTTAAAATCCTAGCATTAAGCTAAATTTTGAGCTTCTCCTGACTGGGCACCTGTCCTAAGTGGGTGCTTAATTGGCACAGTTCCAATGATGCTTTGGCACTTAACATGGTTTCAGATACATGTTGTAATGATCTGACTGCACGATGTTTCGTGTGGGTGCATCTACATTGTATTGTTGTGGGAAACTCAATATATGAATTAATTTTGTTCAATATTGTTTTGTATCTCAAGAACTCAGTATGGGCAAGCAGTATCCACATGTAATTATTGTGTTTGGTGTGATTCCTCTTTGAACATGACTCTAAAACTTTCACAAAACCAGTTAATAACTTCACAGTAAGCTGTTATCACAGTCGTACACAGAAATTTGACTTTGTGCACTAGTTCACATCCATAATTTCTGTGACAAAACAAATCATGTAAAGGACACAAATATGTATTTGGAAATTACCAGAAATTCAAAAAAGCATGCAAAAGACATAAATTTGTATTTGGAAATTACCAGAACTTCAAAGAAATGTGTTATACGGTCTTGTGCATGGAATGTTTGGTTCATAAAAACAATGAGAGTTGAATTGAGCCTCATTACCAGTTTGAACAATGCAATTCAGTGAGGCAGCGGTGACAACTGAATTTGCTGGATTTTGCTTTATGAGTTTTCATGGTTTAAGTATTTCAGACATTTAACTCAAGTTCTAATTTTACTTTTTTGTGTTGTTGATAAACCTATGTTTAAGTACTATTTTGATGTGCTCTTATTTTGATGTTTTTTTTTTTTTTTTTTCGTCATCAGTATAATCATAAAAAATAAAAATACAATGAAATTAAATCAATTTAGAGAATAAAAAGGACACAGTCACATGCAACATAGAAAACTGTGTTTACACTGACTACAGTGGAACCATGTCTGAAGACATCCAAGGATGCCTACCTTTAAAGACTGCCTCTCATGGCATTCAAGTTTATTTCTTGTATAAATTGATCTGCATTCTAAGACCTCCTGTAACATGGGTCCCCGTTTTACTGGCCGTATGGATGGTCTTAAGTAGAAGGTACTACTATCTGATATTACACATGAGTATAATTTCAAGATAGTTCATAGTCTTGTATTATTTCTTTTCAGTCATGATTTCCAAGTTACAATGTACGTTGGTTTAAATTATTCAAAATATAATTGTTTACTTGCAGACCCTCCAGCCTATCCCTCGGCTCCCCCACCACCGTACCCACAGTGAAGAGGGCACTTGCACCGCCATTCATGATACATGTAGATGCACGAAAATGGGGGGACAACTGAACACACATTGAGACAAGGATGGCCCTCATGCCTCATGACTGAAAATCACAGTGGGACATGGAGTACTGACCAGATTCCAGCAGTATGGCTGAAATTTGGTCGTGCTACATGAAGGACATTTTAATAACAGGTTTGGCATGCAAAATGTAAGCCGAAAAAAAGTTATGATATGAGCTAAAAAAAAAAAGCATTTATATAGATATAGAGAGAAAGAAGTCTGGTTTTATCATTGTGATATATGGTGTAAGATATTATTTAAATTGCCAGCCTGGTGGATTTCACTCAGACACAAACACACATTTGATATTTTAATCACCCTGGCATTGTGATAAATCCTGAAGCAAACTAAATACTAATTTTCTACATATGTGCAGCTAAATTGTCACATCTGCTTCTGTATGGTTTTTTCGCGTAAACTGCGAAGGAGAGGTCTGAAATCTTATGCTCTACACTCATGCCACTATGTGGCATAATTGGATAAGACACGGTGGCCAAGATTGATGGCTTACAGAAATACTAAATTGTGGATCTTGAGTATTATTTGGAATTTTACTAAAAGTGCGCACTTTACTGGAGGCCAAAGGTACAATTTTATGTACTGGACATGGAACTTTGCCATGAAAACAAAGAAACAAAGAAATATATTTTCTTGGCATTCTGTTTCTGATAGCACCCTGTGGTATAAACTGTTTTTTAAGTGAGAGGTGCTGCATAAATTTCTGAGATAGCTAAAAGTGTTATATCTATATGATGACACACTGGTGGTCAGACATGATACAGAGTACATGTACATGTAGCCCAGTTTTTTCTAGCTCAGTGAAAATAATGTCACAAAAATTACCGTTTCTGCATTCTTTTTTTATGTCTGAGGTGTCACATACATGAAACAACAGGTGTAGACTGAAAAGACCTGTAGCCAGTGAGAATTAGAAATATAGACCAAATATTGACAAAGATTATGTCCTAATCTCGTTATAACTAATTTTAAAATATGCTATCTGTTTACGCATTTCTTTAGCCAAATAAAAAAGTCAGCCTTAGGTTAATGTTCAAAGCAGTCCCTGCTTAGTTATACAGATTAATCATCAAAGACTGCTTTTTCTCTGTATTATTATACAAATGTTCAAAAAGATGACTTTTGGGTGATTTTTCTTCAAAACCATATTTTTAAGAAATCCATTTTTCTCCTGAAAAAAGGAATATTTTCCAGCCGCTTATGATGAAATACATCTTTTAACAAAGAAGCAGCACTAGATACAGGTTTTTTGAAGCAAATGTTATATTTTTTGAAGCAAATGTTATAGATCTTTGTGGTGTTAAGGCTATTTATGCAGAAAATTGTCACCCACAACCTCGCTGAGGTTAGTTTGACGTCACACACTTTATCCCAGAGTGTATCGCTTCATATGTACGAGAACTAACATTCTTTGTACTTTTTATCAGTGTTTATTTCAAAACAAATTGGTTCACTAAAATTACTTGGAATATATATATATATATATAGATAGATGGATATAAAAAGAAACTGTGCCTGATATTCACTGCAGTTTGACTTCAATTGTTGTAAACCATATATATGTGGAAATTGGTCAGGGCACAGGCATGTAGATATCAAGGTATGAAATTATAGAAAGGAAATGGTCGGGTTGTTTGAGGATCAGGTTGCTTAATTACAGGCCATCACCTGTTCAGGAAACTCCTGCTAACGTCGTCCACATAAAGGGTCCAGTTTTGGCCTTTCACTTCAAATATTTTATATGTATATTTTTTTACCAGCTTGGTACTGTAAATTGCTGTAATTTTGCTTGTTTAGATTTTCATGGTTTTTAACTCTGCTGATCTAAGGTCGCAGAGCGTATAGCATCCACATGTCCGTCCATCCTTCATTCTGTCCGTCCTTCCGTAAACTTTTGGGTTGTGAGCACGATAACTTTCAAAGTTTTGATGTTCACCCAATATAACTTTCAGGACTTACAGGGTGTATAAAAATCTAGGTCCCTTTCGATATTGGTGGTGCCACCTACAAAATTATGTAATATAGGGGTCAAAATGTGAAAATCTTGTGAACACTCTAGCATCTTTAATTCTTGGTGGATCTTCACCAAATTTGGTGGGATTGTGCGGGAGGTCAAGGTCTAAGTTACGAGTGGGGTCACCTATAATTTGACAGAAATTATGAGCCAAAATGTGCTTTAAGATGTAAAATACCATATTTGGAAAACTGATTGGATTAGACTTGGCAAATTTATAGGATAGATAGACTATGCCCAATGCATGTTATGTAATATCAGTGACCTTGACAAATTTTTGTGAGATCACCATGTCTGTAAAGTTGAAAGAGGTGATTTTGTAATGGCGGGGTGTTGCTTGGACATCGCTGGCAATGTCTGGACAGTACCAGGCCCATGGGCCTCTTGTATTACATAATCTGGGTGACCTTGATCTTCTGTCCCAAGGTCAGTGAGGACATAAAATGAAGGACTCACTGATTGTCGTCTGGGCACATGCAACAATATCCATCACAGGAATTGCACAAATAAGCTATGATTATATGTGGAGTGAAGTGCCATGTGGTGGACAAATGAGACACTAAAATCACATAAGCTTATGTTCAGAAGCCACTTGAGGACTCTCAACTTTGAAACGAAGATGTAGGTGTAATATGGCCACGGTGCCAGCAGAGTATTAGGCCCATGGGCCTCTTGGTTTATTTTAGACTTAATTCCTGTTCAAACAATGCTAAAATGCTATTTCACTGTGTTTTTTATTTTCATAGTTTTGTGTCCTGAGCAAAATAGAAAGAAAAATACAGCGGAATAATAGCAATTTACAGTGGTTACATTAAATGCTTCAGTGGCAGTCATTAATATGCATCAAGGTTCGACAGTATTGTTACAGAAAAAAAATCCATGCATGTTCTAACAGTAACACCATGCAATGACATTGGCTTGATATCTTTGTATTTTTTTCACAGCATTTATATCTGCATGGCAAAAATTTCTTCTGGGGTATAATTCTGACAATCACGGAGCTTCAAGTCTTTGGTAGTTTTGAAGTGTGTGGAATGCCAATGTACTGCAGTATTTTTCTACTTGTAAGCCATGTGGAATTCCATATATGTGTGTGTGTGTAATTTCACATGGCTTACATAAGAGTTCGGACTGCGGAATAGGGTATTGACTACTAGGAAGTGGTTCTGGGCAAAAAGACACAAATACAAATACACACACACACACACACACACATGTGTGTGTGTGTGTGTGTGAAGTATGCAAACCGTGATAACTCTAACTTAAAACATGTGAGACTCTGTTACTTTAAACGTTGTGAGGTACCCAAGTGATAAACTAGGAAGATGAATTACCATCAGCCGTAGCTCATTACTGAGGTTTTGAAGCACTGTGAATGGACACCACTTATGCCTGGTAGAGTGGAACCTGTCCTGAAAGGCCACCCTTAGGGATGGCCAAACTGTGGTGTGTCCTGGCTGGTGGTCCCTCATTGGAGGTATTCAGGAATAACGTCTAAAGTACTTAACAAAGTATCCTGAAAAAGTGGTCTTCAAGACAGGTGTTTTCTTAAAAAAAGTGACCACTGTATTTTCATTAGCACGAGAATGCATCCGAACAAACAAATCTTAATTCTACCTTGTATTTGATGTCATCTCTAAAATTTCTTACAATTTACGCACAGTTACCGTGTACCATCGTGGGAATTAGAGATTTCATAGTCCTGCTACTGAAGCTGAAGTCAAGGTGTGGATTTTCATTTTCACGGTCATTGGTACCATGTTGTATGATCTAAAATACAAAGTGTTAAAAAATTAATATCAGGTTCATGTGTCGGGATGACAGTGTTCTCAAATAGACATCTTTTGGTAATTGTGGTAAGATATTTCCAGGATACTCCATAGCTTGTCTGGCTATACATGTACATGCACTTGGATGTGTATGTGGCAAGATAACAATGTGTAGATCAACAGAATATAGCCAAACCTTGTTACAAACATACCCTCTGCTTGCTGCAAAATACGTCTGACATGTGAATATGTCTGATAAATGAGTTTGATTGCAAAGGACTTTGACTTTAAATTCTCCAAACTTGTATGGTTTAGTGAACATGTTGGGTATCTGTGTGTCGTTGTAATGAAGTTGAACTGTATCAATGGTAATTTTTTACAGTGACAAGGAAAGAATGATCAAGTGTGTCCTTGCTAGTTTTTAATCAGTTTCCGTTGAGTTGCACACAGCACCAAAATCAGTCAGTGTAGCCTCAACAACTAATGGCCATTTGCTGTTGTTGCTTCATGAAGAAAAATGAAAGTTTTTTTTTTTGGGGGGGGGGGGGGGGGGGAGAAGGAAAAGTGTAAAGCTTATTCATTTTAGCTTCTACTGAATTGTTGCGTTTTGCTCCAGTTCGAAAATGAGAGTGTAGTTACTTTGCTATATATATATATGTAATGACTTGCACATTTATATCTTACCGATTTTAATTTCTATCGTGGATAGAAAGTAGTGTTTGATATTTGAAACAACCAATTTTATACATGTAAGTGATTATAGCCAATGTACACAGACCTGTTATTTGTTCTCTACGTAACAATGTACAGACCAGTGTGTTGTAAGTTCTTCGATTGGAATTGAAACTCGTGATCCGAAATTCTGTCTGACTGGTACTCTTCTGATTCTGGGTGATATGAGCACTAGGACTTCTCTGTAAAACTGGAGATTACAGGCATGAGTCCCTTACTTTATTTACATGTGCAGTGGTCTTCTTCCTAACCCTTCCCCAGTCAAATCACCAAAAAGCACAGGGGTGTAAATCGTCATCAGTCATAACGTTGTAACTCAAATTTCCCGTTACTAGAAAGTATTTTTGCTGAGATTTGTGTACAAGACCATTCATGATGGCTTAAAGTCAATTTTTAAAATATCCCAATCTTCTTTGTATGTGAACAGTACATGCACACCCAATAATATTCCACCGTGCCCACATTATTCAGTTTTGCCGAGAAGTCCCCGTTTCTGTCACATTTTAGGTGATTGTATTTTTCTTTTTTAGTGTCACCTTCATGAAAGACATTGACTCTTGCAGCCAGCAATATCATGGAACAATACAAGCTTTTATGTGGGCTAACAATAATTGAGTCATGTGTTTGCCGACAGGATTTACCAGCACATCTTTTTGTGTGTGTGGGCGTATTATTGCAGATACGGGTTTTTTCAAGCAAGTTCAAGGTACATGAGTTTTACTCATTTTTTCAAGTCACCTGCAGCATGTACCCACTATTTTGTGGCAGAAACGGTGGCGACATATACCGTGTACCACTGTACAGTCATATCTCGTTAAAATGACACCATCTGTTCCTTGTAAAGTGTGTCTATATCTGCTATGTGTGTGTAGGTCAGGCAGAAGAGTCAAAGAGCAAACAAATTTGCCATGAAGTCCCTTAAACCTTTTGTCATTAAGTGAGTATGTCATACATCGTGGTCATGTTAGTGTTGTTTTATTGAGATTTCACTGTATTACACGTTATTGAATGTTTTACAAAGAAACCAGCTTCTTGTATCTTTTAGTGGATTGTTTTCTCTCTTGGTGTACATTTTGCTATAGAAATTTTGGTATTAAGTAGCAAAGTCAGTTTTTATTCCATTTGTGTGAGGGAATTACCTATTTCTAGTGTAAAATTCACACTGAGAAAAAGAGTCGCATGTCATCCCGACTGTCTGTTGACCAATCCTAGTAGCCCTTTGTGAACTTCTCCTGTTTTGAAATGGCGGCTCCACTCCGGCCTAAGGACAAAATTCATTGCAATTTTTTACCCCATTTTCTGCTTGGTGATTGGTGGCGAAGGTTGCTGGCTGCAGACCCAGCCATTCCGTGGTCACAAAACATAAATACTGGGCTGAACATACAATAATTAATACCTTTCATGACTAGTGAGTGAGTTATTATTAACTCTCAGCCATGCAAGATTCTCAGTTTTACAAGGATTACGATGGAAGTCAAATATTGACTTGACGGAGGACACTGAAGGACTGGCAGAGAGCCACCACATTCTAGTGTTGTGTACTACTCTTTTTGTCAGTAAGAATAAATAAAGAGTCGCAAGTCAAGAGCTTTCCTCTGAATTCTCTAGGTGTGTTATGCCCAGAGTGTGCCTCGGGCACTTGTCGATTCAGTCTCTCAAGGGTTAAAATAAATACATTTTCAGTCATTGATCTGTGTCTGCGGAGGAGCATGGCACTTAATTCTGCTGTCATGTATTATACGTAAAAGTATTTTTACTGCATTAACTCCTGTCTGAACCAAAGAATTCAAGGATCCAGCAAAAAATATTTGGACATCTGAGATGTTCAGTAACCAGAGGGTCCTGAAAGTTGGCATTGACTCTTTTCCTCTGAAATTGGATGGAGGTAAAAATGTCATCAGCATAAAACCAGAGAGCAGGGTATGTCTGACACTATTATGCATGGTGGCAGCACATGCCTTCTATGTCACATGACATTTTGAACCAATGAATGAAGACTGTTTGTTGACCCCCCCCCCCCCCCTTCCAGGTGTCTCCAGTGCAGTATCGATACTTTGGCGGGGCGGAGGGGGGTAGCTGGGAGCGAGGTTACCTGTAGTGCCACCTACAGGCAACATGTTGGATCATAGATGAAGTCTATCATAATTGCATTTGCTACAGGTCAACAGCTTTCCTTTGGGTAGATTGAGTACAAAGCTGGTGACTTTGTCTCCATCCAGAGAGGAAAGGGGTTAAATTCGGCTACAACCAAAAAAAAAAAAAAGGGCGCTTAGCTGTGTTACTGGATGTGTTGAGTTGGGCAGGTTTTATCATGTACTAAAACTGTCTTTCTGATCTTGAAATCCATGTGCACCAAATGCTGTCTGCTCAAGGTACTTGTTTGGAGCAAATGTCAAGTGTCTACAGAATGAAAAAGTGTATTTTGATAGCATCTTTTCTCCGAAATGTGCTTTTAATACAAGATTTAAAAAAAAAAAAAAAAAAACATTAAAACTTGAACCAGGAAAGGGCATAAAGTATATTTGATGCATATATGCTAGATTGTTGTATACATGTATATTTCTAGTGGATAACTGCAGTGCATATATATTAGGACCTTTTTGTCATGTGGGTACAGTATATTTGTAGCCTGACAATCTCTGTGTTATACTAATGTATATATATATTCAAGATAAAGATGACTGCATGTATAATTAACCTTACGTGGAACTTTCAGGAAAGTTTTACACTTACATTGTAGTGGCGGTCCTTGAGATTACATGGAGGAATTAAAAATCAGACAAGGAACAAGAAAAAACTACATTGTAAGCTGTTGTGATATTTTTTTTTCAGTTCATATAGATTTATGTACTGTGTATTCTGTATAAAATTAATCCAGTTTTCTTTGCATTCAAGCTTGATGAAATAAGACAAGTGGAAGCTTGTAAGATTGCCATTGAGTGCTTAATACATGCATGTCATACTAACGTGCGATGTACAGAAAAGGAATTATCAGTTGTGACAACTATCTTAACAATACTGCAATGATTTAGAACAAAAACAATAAAGTATACATTTCACAAACATCCACTACAAGAAAAGTTTACAAAATTCAGTGGTAGCCACACATTCTGAATATCTCCTGCAAGATTGGCTTCTAACTAAGAATGATACATAAAAGAAGGACCGTATGTATTTATTTTGGGGTCATGTGCATCACAGATTAGGAGTTCCCTAGCTGTTACAGGCCCTGTCACCAGGGACCACCCTTGCTGCAACCCAAGTGGTCTCAAAACACAGGCTCTCATGACCTAGATTAACATGGAATATGGGACATGGGGATCTGTGTCTGTAAAGTGGTCTCTTGGTGGTGGTGGGCGGGGGGGAGGGTCTCTGGTTGGTTCTGAGGTCAGGGACTACTGAAACACAGTGTGGAATGAAGTTGTGTGGTATGGGATTGAATTTTTTATTTTTCTTTGTTTTGTTAATTTCAGCAATAGGGTGTTAATTTTGATGCGTTCAAAGTGGCGCCACAGCCTAAACAAGCCTAAACCACCTGGAGTAGGAATGGTCTTGTATATGTGAACCAGGATTTTCTCAAACAGACACCCTGGGCAAAAGGCTGACTGACTCTGACAAAAGTTAGTTTGTACTATGTACACCAGGTGACAGCATGTCTCTGCAAGATAAATGAAATCTCGCGTGTCTGAATTTGAGTAAACAAATATATAAAGATCGGTATTTGGCTTTCTCTTTCAGCAGATGGTGTGGCGTAATTTCTGGATTTGCCATACCCAGGTGGTTTGGGCATATATGTATATAACAAAGATCTATATAAGAAAATGAATGTTGTGAGTTGAGACTATATTATTGTGTTTACAAGTATAGACATCATATTCTCAGTCAATTATATAATCGTGACATATTACCTCAAAACAATATTTGTCAGCAGATTCATTAATTTTGTATTTTCATGTGTGGTAATTGTGGACTGTTCATATCTGGACACTGCGCTGTCCATATCAAACTACAATGTAACCTCAATGTGTACTCATGCAGTATTTTTCTACAAGGCTTGTCAGAGTATTTTAATTCAGTATGCACCATCGGATTCGTATTACCTTGCATTCTGCTGGTCAATATTTCTGTTATCTGAGCTCAATTTGTTGGCTAGAATCAGAAGGATTTTCTTGTACATAAGTTCCCCAATGTTGAGTCACAATGTAGTCCCATCATTTTTGGTAAAGTCCTACAATTATTTTGTACAGCCGTACGGTATCGACATTAAGCAAATATTTTAGACCAGAGCTTATGCAGAAATGTGTCCTCAACTGCCTGGATGGGTGTGTGTCACCTGGCGTGTATTGAGGCATTTAAGCAAGAATGAAACGGCTGACCACTTTATTTCACCAATTTACAGGTGCTGAAATTTATTCCGGTCTGTTAATCTTCCTCAGACTTTGAGAATAATTGTGGTCCTGGCTTCTTTAAATATTACAAGGTATTTTTAGAGCATTTTCGTGATTCATGGGAACGTGTTGTCAAACATGAAAAAAATAAAATTTTAATTTGTCATCCAAGAAATGATATACATGTAGTTATTTAATCTTTATTCATCTACTAAAAACAATATACACGTACAGAATCGCTATTATGAACAATGATTTTTGTGCATATTTTTTGGTTTGAAACCTAAAGGCTCTTTGCAGGTGATTAAAAAAAGCAGATTTTGTTTGCTTTCAACATTTTTTCTTCAGGGTTGGCAAATTTGGTGCAGCGGGCACAAGTGGCAAGCACAGTTGCATCTTTTAATAGTCTCTCGTTCCAATGACCCTAAAGCATCTAGAGGTGAAGTATTGTCTGCCGGAGAGTTCTCATTTGAATCTCCGAATCATACAAAAAGTGGGACTCAAAGTCAGACTGATTAGGACAATGTGCCCGACATCAGCAGGTACTCTTCACATGGATTGAGCTCAGTGCTGTCAAGCTGTGCTGCAGAAGCTGTGTTCAGTTCCATTCTGACCAGGAAGGGTTTAACGATTGTACCTCTAAAATCAAGGCAGCCATTTAAGAACTTCAATTTGCTGATCAAAGTTTGAAAATTTCCTGGTACTGGCTGTGTATTTGGATTGATTTTTAATGAATTTATGTCAGTGTCAATGTAAAATGTAAGAAATAAAGTACACATCCTTTCTCATATTGGCTTTTATTTTTTCTTTGGAGGGGGTAGCACGGGAGTGGGGTGGGGGTGGGGGGGTTCAGGATATAACAACGGGCCCTGGTAATAAATACCTAGTAAAATTATGAACACATAAATGCAAAATCTTAAGAGTATGGCTGTGTGTATGCCACCCTGTGACAGTATACTCCATCTTGAGTATTGAAGTATTCACAATGGTCCATGACGTATGCAAATCAAATAACATCTTCAATAGCTTTGAAAACTGGTATGATTTGAAATATTTTCAAAAGCCCATACACTCTACATAATTATGCCCCTGCTTGAAGAAAATGGGGCATATAGCTTTGCTCATTTCAGTCGGTGGAGAGATTTTGGTTTCCGCACCATAACTCGAGAAGTTTCTGAGATAGGACTTTGATAGTGTCCAGGTATATACTCCTATATAAGGGCTAGGTGAAGTGTGAAGATGCTTGACCTTGACCCTTTTTTTTCAAAGTCACAGAGACTATAGTAATTTCTGGTTTCCGCACAATAACTAGAAAACTTTATGATAGGACCTGCATATTGCATAGAATTATATCCCTTATCCAGGGCTAGGTCAAGTTCGAAGATGGGTTGCTTTGATCTAAATTCAAAGGTCACTTGGTTTCTGCATTGTAACTCAAAATTTAAGTCATGACTTCATTATTGCACATTGTACTAATCCTCATTCAGGCTTGGTCAGCTAAGAAGATGGATGACCTTGACCAAATTCTTAAGGTCACCACCTACAGTGCTATTAGCAAACTTGGTTTCTGCATGCTAACTAAAGATGTTTTTCACCAAGGGCTTTCATATTGCACAGGAACATAGCCTTCTATAAGAGCTAGATACCGGTCTGAAATGTGTGACTGAGTCCATTGCCAAGGTCACCGAGCCACATTACTTAATTGGGTTTCTGCTTAAAAACTTCAGAATTTTTCGAGCCAGAGCTTTTATTTTCTAGATGTTTATAGTCTTCTATAAAAGCAAGATTAGCTTCAAAGAAAGGTGACCTTGACCTAATTTCCAAAGTCAGAAGGCCACTTTAGTAAATTTGCTTGCTACATTCACTTCCCAAGGTCATGAGTGCCCCATTTAGCACTATCAACAGGGTAATAAGGACAAATACAATGACGTTGGGGGGAGGGGGGAGCATCTATGTTTTACAAACATATCTTGTTTTCTGCATAAAGAGATACACAAAATTTGTATTACTATATAACATTTAGGCATTTTAGATGCTCTGGTTCCACTGCAAAATATAGCCTAATATTGTTACTCTGAACTTCTGCTAAATCTCGGGAATAACTTTAAGAAGGGATCTGGTGCTTTTGACATAAGATAGTAGAAGCCAGTGAAACTTAATATATCAAATAATGGGCTATGTACTTAGCAGCAGTTGTACATCTTGCGATATTTGTAAGTGCAACATCAGAGGGAAAAAGATACAGAAGACAATATGTAGAGGTATGAAGTTTTTCAACGTAAAACTATTATTAAGAAACATTGCTCACCATAGGTCACGCTGGTCTCCATGCACTTAAGGTGTTTTGCCAGAGCTCCCAAAAATTTTCCGTGGGTCCAGTGCCGTACCATGCTGCTGCAATGACTGTCCTAGATGCCCTGTGGGCGTGTCACAGCACCCCTAGTGTCAGTAATGCTTACTAGCGAGCATGCCCAATCAGTTTCCTACACTGTGTAGGAGGGACCGAAAGCGGGGATGGTTGGGTGGGAATATTAGTGACCTATGGTGAGTAATGTTTCTTAATAATAGTTTTACGTTGAAAAACTTCATATTAAGGACACATTACAACACCATAGGTCACTTAAGCTGATATAAAATCAGACTGGAGGAGGCAGGTATCTCCTAAAGTATCTAGCCCAAAAAACTCTGCACTAGAGAGCCACGGGCCAGAAAAAAAAAAAAACCATCCTCGACCCCCGGTGACCCTACACCAGCTCTGTTGAGCTGGAGAGAGTGGGGGAGGCCCCCCCTAAGACCGGTTGGATGTGGCTGTCGGGAAGCACTTCAGTGCCAACAGCTGCTCCTCCTGTTCTACCAAGTCCCGCAGGTAGAAGGACGTAAAGGTATTATGAGAACGCCACCGTAAGGCAGCCATAATATCCCCTACTGACACGTTTTTAAACGCGCCCCAGGAGGCAGAGAACACCCTAGTCTCATGAGCCCTGAGAGAATGCAGATGGCTGAGCTCTTCATCCTTGCCGGCCACCTGGAAGGCTAAGGAAATCATTTTCCTTATCCACCCTGAGATGGTGCTAGGAGACAAGGTCCCAGACTCAGTCTGCTTAAGGGGAAGAAACAGAGGTTTCCACCCAGCTCGATGAGGCTCAGTCCTTCTTAAATAGAACCGGAGTGCTCTCACGGGACAAAGGGCCTGATCTGGCTCGGACCTCGACATTGTTGCCGAAAGGGACTTAACCCAAAACCCCGTCAACACAGTCGACAGGTCACGGGCTACTTGTGTCTTGGACACAAATCCCACTCAGAGCCTTAGAAAAACATCCTTCCCATCAGAAGACCACCTGATGAGGGACCTATCTAAGGCGTGTATCTCCCCGGGCCTAGCACCTGTGGCCAGAGCTAACAGGAAGACCGTCTTGAAGGTCAAGATCTTAAGATCGATCGAGCCCATATCCTTAGGCTCGAACGGGGACTTGGTCAATGCCCCCAGCACCATGGAGAGGTCCCAGCGAGGCACCACATTGCACTCTACTGGTCGATCAGTATAAAAACTGTTGACAAGCCCGCAGAGAAAGGGGTCTGTCCCAAGACTCTGCCCCCTGGTCTTAAGGATAGCAGCAATGGCCGACTTGTACCCCTCGATGGTGCAAACCTTCAAGTGCCCTTCCTCAAACAGACTTAACAAGAAATCTGCGACCTGCTGGACCGTCGACTCCCAGGGCGATAGTCCATTAGCAGAGCACCAGACAGCAAACTTGTTCCAACGCGAGTCATAGATCTTCAAAGAAGACTTACAAAGTTTCCCGCGGGCAACCTGTTCAGCCACTCCCTTTGAGAAGCCTGCTGAAGCAACGCCAGAGGCGATAGTTTCCAGACATGAAGCCTGAGAAACTGCGGGTTGTGGTGCGGGTTGTGGTGCAACTTGTTGACGGAGCAGACGAGGAAGAAAAGGAAGAGCCCGCGGGGGCTCCAAGCTCAACTCCAGGAGGTCCAAGGACCATTCCCTCTTGGGCCACCAAGGGCCCACAAGAAGGACTTCGCACTGCTCCTCCCGAATCTTGCGCAATGCTTTCGGCAAGAGTGGGGTTGGAGGAAAGGCATAAACCCACATCCCCTGCCACGAAATTGACATGGCGTCTGTGGCCCATAACAATTCGTCGGGAAATGGGGACACAAAGGTGTCGATCTTGCGATTGTCCCAAAGGGCCCAGATCGCTTCCACCACCCTGGGATTCAGAGACCACTCAGTCTGAATCACTTGCGAAGGGTCTGCCTTGACATTTAGGCAACCCGAAATGTGCCGACATTGGATCCTGACGCCGTACTGACGGCACCAAAGCAAGATCGACTTGGCCAGGGAGAACAGCTCTTTCGACCTGGTACCTCCCTGTTTGTTGATGTACGTAACCGCCGTACGGTTGTCGCACATCACCAGGTCGTGCTTGTTCTCCACCTGTGACTTGAACTGGAGAAGGGCGCAACGAATCGGCTCCATTTCGAGCCAGTTGATGGCAAACTGCCTCCACAGAAGAGGCCATTCGCCTGAGGCTGTCACAGAGTCCAAATGGGCTCCCCAGCCCTGAAGGGAGGCGCCGGGTAACAGAGTTACCTCGGCGCTGACAGCACCAGGGACTGTCCCAGCATCACGTTTGCCCGACGTGACCACCAACTCAGAATTAGCCGATCGTGAGGCTGAATCGAGATACGTTGGGACAAGAGCCTGCTCTGTCGATCCCACTGATCCCGGAAACTGAGCTGGACAGGCCGACGATAAAGCCTCCCCAGGGGAACTTGAGAATCCATGGACGTGAGGGTCCCTACCAGATGCATCCATTGACGTGCCGATGGGGCCGACGCCCTCCTGAAGATGTTCAAGAGGGAGACAAGTCTCCTCCATCTGTCCTCTGATGGGAGACAGAGGAAAGAGACCGTCAAAAATTGAATCCCCAGAAAAACAAACTCCCTCGCCGGCATTAGACTGGACTTCGGGAGATTCACAATGAGACTTAACTTCGCACACAGATCCAAAACAAACTGCGTGTTCTGAAGAAGTTGGCTGTGGTCCTGAGACCACAGGAGCCAATCGTCCGGATAGATGTGCAGCCGGATCCTTTGCCGGTGCACAAAAGCTGCTACGTCGCTCATGACCCGAGTGAAGACGAGCGGTGCCGGCACCAGGCCGAACGGGAGAGCACGGAACTGAAACACTCTTCCTTTGACCATGAAACGCAAAAATTTCCGAGAGCAAGGAGCTATGGAAATGTGAAAAGAAGCGTCTTCCAGGTCCATCGAGGTTGCCCAATCGCCCTATCGCATCGCCGCCATGATGGTGGCAGAGGTCTCCATCTTGAAGTGCTGCACAACAAGATACTCATTGAGATGTGACAGGTCGATCAGCGGTCTTTGTCCGCCGTCCTTTTTTGGCACCAAAAAGAGACGGCTGTAAAAGCCTGGAGACACAACATCGAGTACTAGTTCAATGGCCTGTTTGTCTACCAGCTTTTGCACGGCCTCGTCCGAGAGTGCCGGGTCCGCTTCTACGCAAGGCAGAAAGGAGAAGGGGACTGTTGAAAGTGGAGGACTGCCCTCGGCAAAGTCCAGTATGTAGCCATGAGGGACGACATTCCTGACAAAAAACATCATCTGTTTATCGATCCCATTGTTGGGCGAAGGACACTAGTCGCTTGCGTACCGACCTTTGCCAAGAAGGTGGAGAGGGATCGAAGACCGGTGGGCCCGCAGAGATGTCGGACCACCGGCGCGCATCCCTAGGGACGAGTCGCCGGTTTCCGGTTGCCCTTAGCACCGGAAGAGACCGACCTCGAAGACTGGCCACCCTTCTTAGTCGGCTTCAACCTCCGCCTCTGCAGCTTCTGCTGTGGCCTAGGGCCACGCCCAGCTGCAGCAGGCTGACGGGAAAGGGCAGTCCCTTTGCATGACCTCGCACCCCGCAGCAAAGCCTCATCCAGAGACTTTTGCCGTTTCTCCTTGGCCATCTGATCCGCCCTGTCAAGGACTGGGACCAACCCTTGACCGAACAGCCCCGGACCAACAGGATCCAGGGGCGGGCGGTAAGCGGCCTTGCTTACCTCCGCCGGTAGGTTGGCCACAGAGAGGAGCGCATTACGTTGCAGGAACTTAACATTTGCATTGAGCATAATGGCCCCGCTAAGAATGTGACCCACAGCACGTCCCCGAGACTGCTCGAGACCCAGCAGGGTCTCCACCAAATGCTTGGTGGAGGCTCGCGCGGAGGGGTCGTCAGGCGCCTCCTCCGAAAGGCGCATGGCAGAACACCCCGAACAGTCCAGAAAGGAGCCCACAATAGTCATAACCCGTGCATCCTGCTCAAACCGCCAGAGAGATGAAAGAGGCAGGGTTACAGACTCTGACTCCTTGACGGCGCAGTCCCACAAGGGAGCGTCCACCATCACAGGGGAGAAGTTATACACAGATCGACTCGTCCGGTACAAATCCAGCCTGGACTTCGGCTTTGCCAGCGACCTACCCGGGGCTAGGCAGTCCCCGGAGGATCCCGTTTCTGGCAGGTCGCTAGACCCAGAGTTATGTTGACAATTCAACAAACTTCCCAGCCCCGAAGGTGGAGAAAGGCACCTCTAACTTGGGTGCCGGCTCCACTCTGTCGACCAACATCGGCACTGCCTTTGGCTGTACCGATGTGGGTTGTGGGACAGCCTCCCTGGGAAGGGTATCCCGCATAAAAGCGATGTTTGCCCGAAACACAGACCCCGGCCTGTCCGCCTTAGAGGAAAACCGGCCTGCCTGGTCTACCACCTCCTCGGCTGAAGCCGTACACTGGAGAGGTTTCGCCCACTCTGCGCCCACAAGAAGTGTTAAGACTCGGCCTCCTTCCGCTCAGCCGCAAGGCGGGAGAAACGAGCGCCCTCTTCCTCATGCTCAGAATCCTCACTAGGGAAATCCGAGCAATCGTGGTCGAGAATGTCCTCGGCCATGGGACGATCCTCCAGATCGTCCCCCGACGCAATGAGAAAACCCTCGAGGTGCTCCTCCTCAGTCCTTGCCTTGGCATCCGGGAGAGGTCCTGACACTGTGAGAGCTTCTGCGGCCGGTGCTGGAGTCCCAGAACTGTACTGAGACTGCAGTTCCTCCCACGCACGAAGAGTCTCCTCTGGCAAGATGCCCGACAGAAGCTCCCCGGTACACACTAGGCGAATAGGCCTCGGGGCCGGGGGAGTGACACTTGCCGCAACCTCTTGCACCGGCCCAGTTGTCTCCGAAGCGATTCCTTTAGTCTTTGCAGGGGTAGGCTCAAGCGCCGAAGCGCCCCGGCCCACTGTCACATTGGCATAGGTCACCGCAGAGGAAATCTCCCCAACGGAAGAAAAATCGACTGCCTGATTAGTTTCCATTGGGGTGGGAGAAGATGGCCGAGCCTCCAACCTGGACCGATCGACTCCCCCAGTGGGACTAGGCACACGGTCATCCGATCCGCGCACCACTGTACCACCGTCCAGAGTGGGAATTGCCAAGGGAGAGACCTGCTTCCCTCCGGCAGGCAAAACGCCCGAGCGACAGCTCTCCCATCCGGTGAAGGAGAGGAGGAGAGGTGCCGATGATGCCTCTTCCTCTTCTTCCTTTTCTTCTTCTCCCTCCCGTGGCGGGAGCGCGAACGCTTACGGCCAGGGGAGGGAGGTAGGGGAGAAACCAGCCTAGAAGCCAATCTCTCACCCACCCACCCCCCCAAAGTGACCGTAGTGGCCGAGCCCTCACCACCGAGGACTATTTTCTGGTCTGTCACCTGGTCCCCAAGAGACCCGGAAACGCCCGCGGACACCACGGAGGACGCAGTGGGGTCACCGCACTAGCCACCTAAGGCTTAGGTGCAGTTGACTACGGAGAAGACTCGGCCCCACTTTCACAAGGGGGGCCAGGCAACACCGAGTGGGCGGGGGAAGGAGGAGTGACCACAGGTCCCCCGGAGGAAACCTTACGCTCCAACTTGGCCAGCCGTTCGCCGACCGCAGTGAACAGCGCCTCCACTTTGCCCTGGGTGGTCACCTCCGCCTGCACAGCCGAAGCTTGACCCGGCGGGGCACAGGGAGGAAAGCCTGGAGGAGTAGTACCAACAGGTAGTGATGACAACGTCACCCTATCTCCACCTGAAGACACTACTGACTTCCCCCCCCCCCACCTTGGTATTCACTGCCTTAGTGACTACCAAGGTTCCGTCCTTTCGCCGAACTACCGAAGAACGGCCGGCAGTAGGGCAGACAGGACGGGAGGGACACTTGCCTACAGACCTGCTCACTGTAGCAGAAGGGGCTGTGGGGGGAACCCGCGAACAGGACCTCTCTACCACAGTCCACTTAACGTCCGTAGACGGCACCTTTACCATAGGGGCCTCGATTTGAGGCCGATCCTCGATTCGAGGATCAGAGGCCTCGATTCGAGGACCAGCATGAACAAGCTTGTTCATACTGGCATGCCCACCACTGGAAACCTCAAATCGAGGACGTGCCTCGATTCAAGGACCAGCTTGCTTACGACGTGGCAAGCTGCCAGTTGCCTGGATGGCTGCATCTGCAGCACGTGCCGCGAAGCAAGCCACCGATCCCTTGAGAGGCACACTGTCCTCTCGCTGACGTGACTCTGCATGTTGCAGCCTTCATCTGGCTGACCTCACGTCAGCCCGACGGACTTTCTACCACTGATAGGGAGTCCAAAGTCGACAAACATCGCATGGACTCTCTATAGTGCAGAACACACCACTCCTACGCATGCAGGATGATCATCCTGTGATGGTTGGCATCTCAACGGATGTTCAAATCTGCATCCAAGTTCATGGATGCACCTCAACTACCCGTAACCTGAACGAACCAACCGGAGATAGGACCAGATCCCGGGAACCTATCGACTGACTCACGACACACGAAGAAGCCACAAAAGTACCGATAACGGTAAGAAAAAAGCGGGAGCTTCCAACAAAACACGTCCACCATAGATGGAGGAGGAAACTGATTGCGCATGCTCGCTAGTATGCATTACTGACACTAGGGGTGCTGTGACACGCCACAGGGCATCTAGGACAGTCATTGCAGCAGCATGGTACGGCACTGGAACCACGGAAATTTTTTGGGAGCTCTGGCAAAGCACTTAAAGTGCGTGGAGACCAGCTTAAGTGACCTATGGTGTTGTAATGTGTCCTTAATACATGTATACAACTCGCTGCAGACTGAGATTGACATTCTATACAGTGAAGCTTGTATACCACAAGAAGTGAGTGCCTTTTTATGGCACCACTTTGTGTTTATTGTCAAAAATTACACCCATTTATGTTTAAACCCAATAAATTAACAATCCAATAATATACATATATATTTTTAGCTCTGCTGACCAAAGGTTGTTGATCTAATAGCATCACTCCTGTCGGTCATTCCGTTCGTCCATCCTTCCGTAAACTTTTGGCTTGTTAGCGCGATAACTTAAAGTTTTGTTGCTAGCCCAATATAATTTTCAGGACATATAGGGTGTATGAAAATCTAGGATCCGTTCGATATTGGTGGCGCCACCCACAGTATAATGTAATATAGGGGTCGAAATGTGAAAATCTTGTGAACACTCTAGCATCTTTAATTTTTGGTGGATCTTCACCAAATTTGGTGGGATTGTCAGGGAGGTCAAAGTCTAAGGTACTAATGATACTAGTGCAGCCACCTATAATTTGACAGAAATTATGAGCCAAAAATATGTTTTAAGATGTAAACTTCCATATTTGGAAAAGTAATAGGATTAGACTTGCCAAACTTATAGGATATATAGACCATGGCCAAAGGTAGAATGTTATATAATATTGGTGACCTTGACCTTTTTTGTGAGGTCACCATACCTGTAAAGTTGAAAAATGTGATTTTGTAATGGCAGGGTGTAGTTTGGACTTCAATGGCAATATAAGCACAGCACCAGGCAGGCCTATGGGCCTCTTGTATTACATAATCTGGGTGTCCTTGATCTTCTGTCCCAAAGTCACTGAGGACATGAAGTTAAGGGCTCACTCATTGTTCACTCATAACAGAAAATGCTTGTGTTATCAGAGTTAAGTAGAAAAATAAGATTTGCTTGAGAGCAAATCTGTCTGTGTGCCTTGAAAATAATAAAATATGATATCCTCTTGCATTCAAATCAAGTGCATGGTGAATACAATCCTTTGAGCTGAAATAACCTCCTCATCTGAAATTAAATTGAAATGATCATTAAAATCTTTCTCTCAAGCAAATCTTATTTTTCTACTTAACTCTTTCTTTAACTTAAGAGCCAATTTTGGGGCTGAGTCAACAGCTTTCCTTGGCAAGCACCCCAAGCGCATGGAGAAAAGCTGTTGACCTGGACCATTATTTTCTCTAGAACTACAGGCATGCCAATATGTGAATTGAATGGCTTTTCACAAGGAATATAAATCTACCATCCTTATTATAATTGAGAGCAGTTTGTCTAAGGTAGTTCAACTTTAGTTGCAGTGGACATTGCAAGAGTTAACGGCAGACGTACTTGTAAATACAAAGCAAATCCGCCCCCCCCCCCCGGCGTGGATGGTCAATGGTATATGTTGTTCTTACAGTTTAATATATATGCCTATAAGACAAGCATTTTCTGTGAAAGGGTCAAAGGTCAAGGTCACAGCATTCTAATTTTCATATGCCACACTCCACAGTGTCAAGAGGTATCCATGCACCAAGATTGGTATGTCTGGTCCTTACGGTATACAATCTATGGCCTACATAAGCATCTTCAAAAGATCAGGTAGCCTGTTTTGGTAGGCAACTAACATTCCACTACTAACAGTAAAGTATATCCACACACCAAGTTTGGTGTCTGGAAGCATTACAGTAATGGAAATATGGCCTGGACAAGTATTCTTGGAGGAAAGGACAGACAGACAGCGTGGATATAGAGTCCTCCCTGCAATATAGTGTTGGTGGCGGTGGTGATGGTTCGGGGGAGGGGGGCTAATAACTGTACATATATGTATTCCATGCTCCAAAGGAAAACAGTGAAGTCACGAGGGATGGAAAAATACAGTCACTCCATTTTATTTCCATTGCACTGTGCACGTTCCATTTCGGAACTGTTCAGCATATCTTAAAGCTAATGTTTCCCTCTCCATGAAGTTATTGTTGATTGTTTGTGAAACTGTTCATTTGAGGTGACAATTGTGTGTCAGCTCCTACAGACATAAAAAAAATGTAGTTATGTGTTAAAATGCCAAGATATTCATAACATTAACCTCAACTTGAGTTTCTCGCTCTGAAAACTGCTGAGTGACGACCTCCATGGCCTAAAATTGGGAGAAACACCATATATTTGGAATGCTGATAAATTCAATTTTTCATAAAATTTATCAGTCTCATCGACAACTCTCAAGCTGATTTCCACAAGTCTGTTGAAATTAATAAATATCATGGTCAGAACAACCTGAAGACCCCTCAACCAGGGTAAAAATAAGATACGACCCCTGGTAACCTTGAAAATACATCAAGGTTGTTGAATGTCAAACTTGGCCAAGCTTCCTATGAGATATTGCTTCTACAGTACAAGTTTCATGACAGCAGCTCAATTTATCCAAGTTATTGCATCCGCAAGGGAAATGCACAGACGGACGGACCCACACAAAGAGACGACCACAATACCCTGTTGGCCAATGGTTTCAGGGGGTAAAAACATTGAAGCAGACAACATTTGACCACCAGCTGGGTTAAAGGGGAAAGGGTTAATAGAAAAGAAGGGGTGGGGCATTTATAGGAGACACATGCTGTAGTGTCTTTGTTGCGGACATTGGCCTTGCCTTTCTTGGGGACCTAAAGATGCTGTAGGTAACACACCAGACACAGACCAGGTCCAAACAGGAAAAAAAAAAATCATGTTTTATTTTCATTAACATGTATACACAAATACCATACCTATTAAACAAGATAGAGAAGTAAATGTACATGTATGTACACGACCAGCTGTAACTCCCACTCTCAAGTTAATTAATGTATGCTCCCCATTAGAAAACGACTCTGTTTGACTTACTGTGAAACGTCACCATCCAGCACGAATGAGAGACAGATCCAGGATCAAAACACAAGGGTACCTCCCTCACATTTCATTTCCCCAACCAGATTACACAACTGACTGAAGTCTAACTGAAGGCTCTACTGACACCAACCAAGTCTTTGCTGATGCTTTTAAAGAGGGTCGGTACGGGGTTACCCGTACTGGTGTGCTGGGGCTTTTTATTTACCGTACTGGCGTACTGGAAGCCCTCTTGTTTTACGTACTTCGTACTATCCAAATTTTGAAAGATTTTTATTTTCCATACTGCGTATTCTAGAAAAATAATTACCTGTACCAGCGTACCAAAACCCTCCCTTACCCCCCTTCTTTAAACTGGGAAGCCCGTTTTCTACATTTGGAGAGATTCAGATTTCATTGCTGCTTCTGTGATAACTGCTGCACCTATACACCAGAGAATGATGGCTTAAAACTGTCCACTCCAGGCTTTGCCTGTACTTTTCTCAGGATAAACAGTCATGCATTTGTGAAATAAAGGGTCAAGAAAATCCATTTTGTTTCATAAATTGTATTCAAATATGCACTATAATTCTGATGGCTTGAATTTCCCTGTAATAATGGTTAATCTGCACAGTCATACATTTTACACTATCCAGGTTTCTTCTGTGTCTCCCAGATCATACTATCCTTCATAATGATGTGTCTCAGGTGAATGAACTAATGGGTAGCATCAGTTTAAATACAGGTTAATGGGGTGACTGGCTTGCACATATCTTTGCACACATTAAAACATTAATGGCATACGCAAAAATGATTGGAACTAGAACATTTATAAAACACACATACAGGCATTTTTTTTTACTGATGGACAGTGGAGTTCTGCAATTTGTATTAACTGATAACAGCAATGGTACATTGGATAAAATTTTGCCTTCGCTGACAACTGCACATTTACATCAATACTGTGCCACACGTCTCTACACAATTTTAATCCATTATGTATCAAACAGCCACACTAGTCCTTTAAACTTTTCTCCATAATCTGGCTGGTGAGTTAATGTCATCTGCTGCAATGTCTTTCACTCTTTTCTACAGGGATGTAAAACAATGTAAAAGAAAATTATACACGAGACCGTTAAACAGGCCACAAGTCAACAACAGGCATGAGCTGGGTACATATAGGACCCATGCCAAGGAAAGCTGTTGACTCTGTCTTAAGTCAAGAGGGAATGGGTTAATGCCACAATACTATTATAGTTATTCACTGTTTTAGTGTGAAATACAGGAAGTATCTCCCCCAAAGACAGCTGTATTACCCGAGGCGAAGCCGAGTGTAATACAGCTGTCTTGGGGGAGATACTGCCTGTATTTCACACTAAAACAGTGAATGACGATTTTATCCCATTTTTGATGATGTAATTTCATGCCCAAAAATTACACATGTTCGACCCGCTGCTGCTGCAGTTCACTTCACAGTCCGCCATCATGTTGTCGTCTGCAGCGTGTCAAGGCTTGTATCGCATGACAGAGACTTCTGGTGGCTGATCGATGCACTAACCAGATAAGGAGATACAGCGAGAATACCGCTGTATTCCCCGGTCAGTTTCAGGAATCGCGCTGTATTTCACCTTTGCAGTAATTAATGCACAAATAAGGGTAATACAAAGAGTGTACCATAGCTATTAACCAATCAGAAGCCAAGGATTCTATCAAAAATGGGATAAATGCATGTACTGCATTTTCTAACCATAAATATCACATATATTGTAACTGTCCAGTTCACACATGAATTACATAACTTTATTACTGTCTTCATTAATATCAGGTATACATATGACCAACAAGAGATATGTATTGCAGATGGCACCACTGGTAACCTGGGTTTGGTATCTAGCTCCATTTTACAAGTGGAGCCACCTGGGGGGGGGGTGTCACCAAATCCAGCCTCACTGATTGGCTGCTGGTCGTCCAATGGAAGTGGTGTCACATGTAATTCAGTTCAACATGAAGTAGCATTACATCCAGTCTATCTCAGCATCTCCTATGAGGGCAAGCTGTTGGCATAACTGCCAACATACTGGCCGTCAATGGGAGATGCACAAGAAAATATAACGATAGATCATAAAATCATGTTGAACTGGTGGAATATACTCCTGTGGTAGGTATCCCACATGGCCAACACTGGATCTCTGTTCATCTCATAATTCTTGTTAAAAAAAAAAAAAAAAAGGAGAAATTCCTTTCTCAAGAAATGTTAAAAATAACAGTGTTGTGCCAAGACATGGCAAGAACTGAAATTAGCCATACATGACACTACATGATAAATAGTGGCCACCTCCAAACTCACCTTAAACAAGTAGAATCACACATGGCCAGGTAAAATCACAGCCAAAGAAAATTCTGTATCTTTGTATCCCATATGATACATATTAAAGTCTCACCCTCAAGGTGAACTTACTTTAATCCAATATATTTACATTTTTTTTATCACCATTAAAAGAACAGGGGCCAAATCTGAGTTCAGTTTGAAATGAATGCAATAGCTGGCATATAACCTAAATGCACAGTCATGCAGTTGTTACATTACCAGGCAACCGATAGACTGCCCTGCATCGACTTCACTGAGCTCACCAACATACACAAAACAGAGATTTCTTGTAAAATAACAAGTCTAAAACTTCTATGAGTCAAATATCAATGATTGTTTTACCTCTAGTATTGACAGAAATTAGCAGTTCATAAAATACATGAATTGAGCTCCTAACATTGCATTCATCAGCATGTGTTTTCACTATTTGCCACTCCCCCTCCCCCCCCCCCCACCAACCTGTTGTTAAAGTGATGTCATGAAAATTGTAGGTCAAAAAGCAAAAATGCTCTGAGGAATGCAATAGAATGGAAGCTCAATTCTTATATGGACGTATTCATGGGATATCAACTGCAGTAGACCCATCAGAGCATCAACCCTTAAAGTCGCCCCCTGTCTAACCTTTGGGCTTTTTTGTTGTTTTTTTGCCCAAATCAAAATTTGACTTGTATCTGCCAACCTCCCCCTGCCCCCCCCCCAATGAAAATCTGTTTGTTTCTGTATTCTTTGTTCAATAAAAAGTCCCCCCCCCCCCATTTCTTGCCAAAGGGTGTTGACAAGTATACAGCATGTTTATTATAAGCCCGTCTACATTTACTTTTATAATACAAAAATACGTGGTATTGCTTTCTTCAGGGAGATGTTATCACGAGACAATGAAACAGTATAACAGAGCTATGGCAGTTACAATTACAGTATTAGGTTAACTTTGTAATGAATCAGTGTGGTCAATACAGCCAGCAAGGTACACAGAGTAACAATTTTACGATAGTTGCCATGGTATCAAGTCACCATATATATATAGTACATGTAATAAGTTCCAGGGAGTAACCATGGTAACAAACGCAATCTTTTACACTGACCTCAGAAGATAATTAAGGAGAAGTGTTTGTATCACATGATACAGAACCAAGTATATACAGTCAGTTGTGCTGTGCCTCAGTGCTCAACTCTCTCGCCTAGTTAAAACATTTTATCTTGTTTGCCATGTCAGTATAGCTCCCATATTTACCCTTTGATTACTGACCATGACAATAATTCCTGTACAAGTACATATATCACGGAACATGTGCCCTTAATGGGTGGATAAACACTAAATACTCAAGTCATGCCCCCCCCCCCCCCTTTATCCGGTGGTCCTGCCTGAAGTCCTGCAAGGGTTGGCTTATTTCACAAAAAGATGTGCCAGACCCACAGAAAAAGATCAACGAAATCTGCCATGGAAACTAAACAATTCATGTGGATTTTTTTTCTTTTTTTTTGTCTAAAATCATCTGTAAGGCTTATCATCTCACACACTTAAATTTTTAATTTTCAAGTGCTTCACCAATTATGTAATATGCATTTGATTCAAATTTGGCAGTTTCTAGGAACTTCCATTGCTCCGTGTTCATGCATGCACCGAGGCTTACCTCACACATTATTTTAACCCTTTCAGTGCCAAATTTGGAGGGAATCAACAGCTTTTCTCAGCGCGTATTGCGCCCAATGTAGGCCGAGAAAAACTGGGGTATTCTCTCTGATACAAAAGGCATACTCAGTCTGGTACTTGAATGAAAGGTCTTTCTACAAGGAATACGAATCTGGGATCTTAATGATTATTCAGACTCGTCGGACTTAGGTAGATTGACTTTAGACGTGACTGGCACTGAACGAGTTAACAATTCCACCTTCAAATTCCTCACTCAAAGGTTTCACATCCAAGTGCCAGCATTCCTGGCGAAAATGGAAAGATACGGTTAATAGCTGCCCTGAGCACATGGCACCCAAAGGGTCACATGATGTGTACACCTCTGCTATCAAGAAAGTAGACTTTTTCTCTTTTCCCTACCCAGGTCCAGAATTATTGAAGCCAGCCATTAATCATTGTTCACATACTCTCAGCCAGTTTTTTTCTCACTTTCACTTATATATCTAAATTACCATAGCAGCTGCCTGTGGCCACATACCTTTGCTTCTTGGTACAAAATTATGGGTAACAGAACTAGGTATGTTAGGCATTGATATAAAAGAAGCCTAACCATCTGCTGTCACGTAACATTCAATTTTTAAAAAAGGACACCACCAACCAGCGATTCAGTACTCACAGCCACAAGAATTTTAAATATCTAGAGACTCTCAAGAGATGCATCAAAACACATGGAAAACGTAAGCATTATATTTATCAAATATGTTTGAGAAGCTCCAGAAAAATGGACAATTTCTATTTATGTCAAGAAAATACACAACAATCTGCATGTCCAGCCACAAACAACCAAAGACACTGGCAACTAATGCTCCTGATAAAAATAACTCCTGGAAAGTCATGGAGAAAAGTAGTCTGCAGACAAAAAAGAAAAATCAAATTCTGGATTATTTTCCCAAGACCCGCTTTCATTGAATGGAAAGTGAAAGTAAAACCAGTCGACAGGTACATCCTTAAAAGAAATTTAACCATTCCGAACAGCCCAACACTTATCACCACATACAGAGAATATGCACATGAAGCAATCAGACTTTTTAAGGAAAGGTTTTTACCATATCAATGCAAACAACCTCGACACAGAACTGAAAGAGGAGGGCATAAATGCGAGTCTATTTCATTACACCCTTACTAACCCAGACAGCGGGACAAACTCAAAATACACCTGTCCAGTTATCACATCCAGTCCGAAACAAATTGAAAAAGAAAGGAAATTTTTACATCACTTACAAAGGGATGAGACACAGACTAAATATCTAACATTACCGGACCCAGTGCCATGTATGTATAAGAATAATGCTCTTAAATAAAATTTTAAAACAAAGTTGTACATTGGTTCCTCTAGTCTCTCAGAAAGTAATCGACAACTACAAAGACATAATATACATATTTTATTATATCATATACACACATAAAGCCCTTGAGGAAGATGTAACCAGGGAAACCACTTGGGCATAAAATAACATCATCTGGAACCTTTCTCTACGTCTCTGGTTTTCGCCGTCTCTACAGTTTATTGGTACAAGATAGATTCAAGAGTTCACTTTCTGACTGCCAATTTTTATGACCAATGTGTCAATTTAATATTATGATAGCATTCTCTCAAAATTAACATGATTTAACCACATTTTCATTTAAAGTTAATGGGCAACATTAATCAGAGCCCCTAATCTATTAACTAAAGTGCTATCTCATTGTTTGTGAAATGGCAATCACGATGAGTTACTGGGTGTTGTTTGAAGTCCAGGTTCACGCAGACCCCCGCATTCAAGCGTTGCAAGGAGAATTGGGGGTGAAAACTACCCTGTGAAACAGGCTCTAAGCCAGGTATCTTTAGCTGAGGTGTACACAATGCAGCCAAGATCAGCTGCTGACTCAGTTAAAAAATAAGCACTTTAAGGGTTAACAGACCATGATTTGAGCCTCCATTTGTGGCATCTCAAACCATGCTTAACATAACTCTTTCAGTGCCAATCACGTCTAAAGACAATCTACTAAAGTGAAACTGGTCTGAGTTATCATTAGGATCTCAGATTCATATTCCTCATAAAAGGACCCTTCACTTAAGTACCAGCATGCCTCTACTTCCAGGGATAATATCATAGGTCAACAGCTTTTCTCGGCACACATTGGGCGCATTGCACCCAATCCGTGCCGAGAAAAGCTGCTGACTCAATCCAAAATTTGGCACTTAAAGAGGTAATATCTTTGATGTTATGTATGAATGAAATATAATTCCATGGCTAGGTATCCTGAAGGATGAGTCTACGAGAGCAGATACTTGTACAACTCTATATTGAGAAAGTTTACACGTGACTGCCTTTGTTCCACAAATGTCTCAATTTACATGTAAACATATAATATGTAAATTTATACAACAGAGGGTAAAAAGCAAGTAAATTGTAAACAAAATGTAACTTGTAAAACAGCAGGTTTTATGCTTATGCCTGCGGATAAATTTACAGATGCCGTTACAAATGCCTCGGCTATTGCTTAGTGCAGTAGTACTTGCTGTATGTGGCCACCTGTTCTGCCAAGAACAAGTCACAGTATAGGTCACATGACCTTTCAGTGCTGGTAAATTAACAAAGAAAATGACCCCTATACACGTATCTGGAAGATGCTTACCACAAACAGCAAGCGACCTCTCACACCAATGGCTTTTCACTGCAGGTACCACTGTGCGTGTCTCAAACTCCTGCTTTTTGCTTACCGTAAGTATTAAAACATGTCTTTGTGTATTGGTGCAAAGATCAAAGAAACGTGTGACTGTTGAATGGACATAGAGAAATAAAGACCTGACACACAGGAGCAAGCTTCAAATTAGTTTTAACATTACCATCCTGTGAATAGAAAATGAAAACATTTAAATATGTTTTCCAAATACCAGCCATCTGAAAATGGACATATGCTTTCTCTGTGAATCTCTATTCACGAAATTGAGGCCTATAACATCACAAATCATTCTCTCCAAGCAAAATCTTGATGCTTGTTGGACATGCAACTGAAACAGTGTGGTAGGGGTCAAAATTAAGGCTTGCCTTTCAGCCTGGGGCTGTCAAATGGATTCAGGTTTGTATGAGCTAACAAGCTACTTTGTGGGTTGGTACTAGGTCCATCTAGTACCCATATTAACCCTTAAAGCCCTGATTTAAGACTGAGTCAACAGCTTTCCTGGGGGCACTTTGTCTGCAATGCGCGCAAAGTGCCCCCAGGAAAGCTGTTGACTAAGACTACTTTTTGCTTTAGTCTAGGCTTGCTGGTATTTGAATAAAAGGTATCTTCACGAGGAATTCGAATCTTTCAACCATTCTATGTTTAACAGTAATGAGAAAACGACTATAGCAGTGATTAGCACTTTAAGGGTTAAGCTACTGATCTCTCCTCTTACGGACATCAGCTCTGTTTGGGTTTATCTAAAGGGTCTGACTGTCTCTGGAATGTGATGTGACAAGTGGAGCCGGCTAACCAAGAGATAATTTTTGTGTTGCTTACAACATACAAGTGTGTATACTTTCTGACAATGTTGGTCCTTCCCAAAGAAATGACATCCATCATGATGCCTTCTTTAATCGAGACAGACAATGGGTGAACTTAAGTGATCGCTCAGTCAAAAATGACACTTTGTTTTTCTTCTGCAGTTTCACTTAGAATATTTTGACATCCTCACTTTCGGTGATGCAATTACTTTGAGGTGGATTCACCTTGTACAATTCTATACAGACATTGAAAACTCCACTTTAAAAGAATTTGCATCAAGGGGAAAAAAATTAGGAATGAAATCCATTTGTGTCCACAAGATTTTTTTTTTAACCTGTTGTATGAAAACAGGATCTATATGAGATAAGTTACTGACTGTGTGTTTTGATCATGGCTAAGCTCAGCAGCCTTGATTTTATCCCACTGGTCCATTAAAAACATGTCAAAGCTAAACTGACAATACAATTTGCATTTACGTACTAAACTCAAATCTGGGCTACTACAGGCTTGCGGTTGGTATGATGAAAAGTTAATTTCCGCCGCTATATGGTCCCAAATGCAACAAGAAAAATCAAGTTATCTGGTGTTAATTTTACATTTTATAGCTGGAAAAAAAAATTGCATAAGAAATATGCTTTCATTTTTAACAATCAGACTTCATTCCAGCTACAATTAGTGCTAACCAAAGGCATATCAGCTGTGGTCCCATAAAAACGTCAAGAGTAACAGGCCTTAAACACATGGACACATCTCTTGCATTAAAGTTCAATGCTTGTGACTGAGTAATCACTAAAATAATCCTTGAAATTTCACAGAGAGATGTTTCAGAACTAGCTATTTATGAATCTCTATGGGTGGTTACAGTTACTGTTACAGCAGTACTCCTATAATTTAAATTAGTTTCACAATTACTGCAATGAAAAATGTGAATGACCAACCCGTACCTCCTTCTACTGATAATAGTTCTTGTGCTCAATGCCATACTGCCACAGTCAAGTCAAGAAAAACTTGTCTGATTTGTTCATTCATATATACATAATATATATAATATATAATTATATGTAATTGATCCCTCGTGAGTTAATTTTACATTAACCTCATCTTCCTCCCATCTAGCCAATAAAAAGCACCAGGATGTGACAAGCTGACGTCCATACTTAAGTATTTTTAATGAACGCAAACAAAAGATAGCTGCAGAGAATACCTATCTGTAAAAGCTGTATCTATGACTCTAGATTTATATGTCAATGTGAGAAAGGGTTTGTGGATCTCACTGGGTAGACAATCTTTCTAATTTTGACCAACCTTTCTCAGCAATATAAAAATCTCAATAAACTTAACACAGCACATCTAAAAAGCAAACAACTATACATTTGTAAAATAAGATGTGTTAGTAGAACCCAACGTTTCACACTAGATTGTAAATGAATACATTTTGAATCAGACAATATGCTGTAAAATCCATATTTGTTGTACAGGCTGCAGAGCCTATGCACAATGGGACAAAATGTTAGCATGTCCGAAATCTTCGTTACCTGGAAATTTCTTTGGCCACCATTTTAATGGTGGCCACAAATATTCTTTGTTTCTGCCAAGAGAGAAAAAGGTTTCTGGCGAGACACTGTTGTCATGCATGTGCATTGGCTCAAAGCTTCTTATTATTAGTGACTGCTACCCGAGCATGCCTCAGGACTAGGCCAGCATGTTATTGTCAATCTGTGTGGGCTTTATCGGTAAAGGGTGTACATGTATGACATGTGTGTAACTACAATGAAATTACGTTTGTACCCTAATGCAGTTCATGTTGCATTGAAACACCATGTTTACGTTCGTGACACATATGCTCAAGCATAGAACTCTGTAAGCTGCCAAATAACTTAAACTCCATACAGCAGTCTTGCAATATCAGATTGGGCTAAAAATGAAGAACTATGCAGTATATTCCAACTTTGTTTCAAGCATAGGGGGTGTATTGCAATCAGGAGAATTGCTGCAAATTTGGATCATACAGAATACTCTCAAAATCAAACAGCAATAGGAGAAGAGCAAGTCTCCGCACATTGAGACTAGTTCCTCCTGTCAAGCACCTTAAGCTTTATACAATCTGTAAAGCATAAATATGACAAACAAAAATATAAAATGCAAGCATACTTAACAGTCACAAAAAGCTCTTAATACAGTGAAATCAGATACAATAAGCTTATTTTCATAAAAGCTTGTAACAACCCAAATTAGGTTTGAACTACATGGCTCAGAAATCAGTGGGATGAACAAAGACCTAAATTAGTTTCTCTTGAAATAGTTTAACTTCAGCCATAAAGCATGCAACAGAAGTCTCAGGGTCTGACCTTGCTGCGATCTTGAGGTCACTTATCACACCGTAAGAGTAGCTGTCCCACAAAATTTGACAGCACTACATGATTACAAACTGATCACCGGAATCCACACTCTCCCCTCTGTTCCACGAACTGCCAGCACCAGGTCGCTTGAAACTGGCCACCAGATGCCAGGTTCTTGCTTCTGTCCCAGGAAATTTGGCAGCAGGAGAGGGTTCAGAAACCTGTCACCTGATGGCTCTTCTAAACACCTCCTCCACTTCTGGTAACTGGTATAACTTTTTTCAAAGTTTCCACATTGTGTTCTGCTGCTCTAGCAAAGCGACTGCTAGCAACGGCCCCCGTTTTTAGAGCGCTCATTAACTGAAACAAAAAAATTAGAGATCCCTATTAAACAATGTCTCTGTGTGGCAGTTTTCAAGCTTCAGCAATTTACAAGCTTCAAACAAGAGGACTGTGCTTCACTGGCTTTGGATGTACAGACTGAAGTAGTCCAGGGACCTTCAGACTAATATCAAAGTCACCATCCTTTAAGCCGGGATGAGAATGGTTCGAGTGCATTTTGGCTAGCCCAAGAGCAAACTGGAAAAACCAATATGCACTATCCCAAAGATTTTAACAGTTTTGCAGCAGTTACACCGAAACTAAGAACCTTTTATTTTGTTGAAGGAAAGCAATTTGGGCTGGGAGTTGCCAAAAGGGACCAATGCTCATCCCTATTTAAGACTACCATTACAAAAACTGTTTTATCAAGGTTTTCATCCATGCAGGTCTGGAGTGACATTTTCATACAAAAAGCCACAGAATTCACTATTACCAAGGTTACTCAAAGTCACAATTACCTGCACCAAAACAAAGCTCGTAGATACTTTCCTATTAGTGTGTAGCACAACGTAGAAACCATTGGCCTAGGATCCATCATTACCAACACATAAGCCAATATGTCAGTCTGACCTTGAAAGCCATTCAAGGTCCAAAATAATAACACCAAAAGAAATTCCGTTGGCGCTTTCCAATCAGTGTTTAATAGTACAATCAGCCCAGGAGCAACCATTACTGAGCCCATATGTCAGATTTGTTGCTATCCCTATACTAACCATGATAACATGTACATGTACTCTTACCATATTATTATTCCTGATTTCAATGATTCATTATACAAAAATAATGCAAAAATCACTGGAGTGAGACCATTTGAACAAATCTGGTAGAGACCCAGCCAAGGTACATAGATCTTATCCATTAGAATGCCCATTGATGTGCATATAGTAATCAATAGGAAAGGTGCATTTACCGGTAAGTACCCACAATTGAAAAAAATTGTTAAAAATCAGGAATCCACAGCAGTTCCACTTAGTGAATAACCTTGTTTCACCCTTTCACAAGGAGCATATCTACCAAGTTTCACTTCACTCTCAGTGATGGTTCTGGAGAAAGAGTCGAAAATAGCAAAAACACACAAAAATCATAAAAAAAAGGGGGGGGGGGAATCGCAGCACCACCTGGTGAACAAATTGAGAACTAGAAGTCCTCAGGAGTACACCTGTGTGATATCAAACCAATTAGGTGAGCAGTTTTGGAGAAGATGATGTTTGGAAGATTTGCCCCAAAAAAGAAAGAAGAAAAAACACTCCCAAAAAATAGAAAAATCACTGAAACATCACCATTTGGAAAACTTGGTAGAGACCCACCCCAGGTACACCCCCACCAAGTTTGAAGTGAATCTGGCCGATGGTTTCAGAGAAGTTGAAAATCGGAATTGATGATAACAGATGGACAACGGACGATAGGTGAAGAAACATAAGATCAGTTCAGCTGACTCACAAGTCAGCTCAGCTAAATATTTTGTGAAAAAAAAAACAATACATAAATAAATAAGAAAGTAAAAAATTAAATTAAAGAATAAAACAAATAAAATAAATAAAAATAACAGCTCAGCTGACTGACAAGTCAGCTGAGTCAAAAAATACATGGCATATCCATTCATTAAAACATGCAATTTGATATGCACTAATTTGTGAGCTCAAAAATACATGGGAACTTTCACTTACCAGAACATGCAATTTGATATGAACAATAATTTGTTTCCATCTTATATGAATCTAATAGTTCTGCATGTTTCACTCCTTCGATCTGTATCAAATTTTGTGCTCCAGACTTCATTAAAAAATAATGTATGTAGTTTTTCTTTGAAAATGCATTTGCGACACATACAAAATGGATCTTCCTTCTTTTTTTTTTCATCAAATCTGCTTTAAGTCAAAATTTCTCAAAGACAAATCTTTGCATGTTGATGTTGAAGTTGATGAAACAACTTCCTGTGCATTCACTGTCTAACTACCTGTATAAAGTATTCTGCTGACTCCTACCTCACACACCACACAGACATTTCACATTAGCACCAGCAGGGTTTCCATTAGAGGTTAAAATGGGTAAAATTTTGTACCCCAAAATTTTCTTGGGGTATGCTTGTGTGCCCTAAAATTGTTGCTTCACAGCACCTCAAATTTACAAGAAAACTGTCCTGCGGTTGAGTTCCTCGATCCCCCACCCTCCTTTCAATAGCTCTAAGTGTCATGTGACAGGTTCTTAAAACTTTGCATATACCGTAAAACTTATTTCTGATGGCAATCCTGAATGCCGTGTCGGAATAATTCAGAAACTTGAAAAGCCAGCTGCAGTAGTTGTTACCAACAAAATTACAGTCATACAATCAAAATTGAACTTTGATGTTAATTTTACATGTACTATAATGAAAATAACAAATTTAAATATTTATCAAGGGCTCAAACACATAAAAATTTAATATTGACTGGAAGCTCATTTGCTGAACTCCCGAGAGGTTATATTACTCTGTCAACAGCTTTGATCAGCACACCCTGGAGGCTAAAGGGTGCATTTAACAAAGCTGTTGACTTTTCGTATGTTATCCCGTCAGATCTTACCCAAAAAATTTTTTTACAGAAAAGACATTATATAATGAAATGGAAGAAGCAGATGACCCTTGTAATTACTGGCTGCTGCACACTGCTTTGACTGGCAGAGTGTTCATATAATTTTCAGCTTGCAGTGTGCCTGTTGAGTATGATTTGCGCTGCCATGCTCAATGTTAACCAAAGGCAGGAAGCTGCAGTGTAAAGCCACAAATAAATACACATCAAACAAAGCAGAAGTACACACATTGTGTATCCCCCCCCCCCTTCTATCACTACCAACACAAAATGGACAAGACACTCCAATACAGCATAATGAAACTAAATTAAGGCTGTCTACCTCTGCAATGAGACTTTCATAATGATACATATGACAGGATGCAAGCTGGCCACAGCCAACTGCCGTCGATCATTCACTAAAAGTGACAGTTCACCCTTTCCCCTTGGATGAAGACAAAGTCAACAGCTTTCCTTGGCATTTATGGTTGGGCACTAAGCTGTTGACCTGGATCATGTTGTCTCAATATGTCCCATGCACACACTATTTTGTTTAAATTGCACTTTATGTCTGTCGAAATCAGCGGAAAACATTGAAGCAAATCACACTGGACCCGCAGCCGGTTTTGATTGGTTTACACCGAAAGGGTTAAACCAAGAAAGCTAATGCAGCTTACAATCAACAGACAAAATGTTGAGATTTTACAAGAGCAGTGTTACCTGACACCATGAAAGCTTGCAATTGAGTATTCAGTGTGCATTATTAACAACCAGCCAGCTGCACTCCGGCGGCACAGCGGCAGTGAGTGCATTTCTCTTTTCATGCTTCTCCCCTTAACCCCGACAAAACCGACTGGAGGCAAGATGTTTCTGCATCAACCATTTTTATCAACTTTAGTCTTAACGAAAAATAATTTGAATGAGAATTGCAGGTGGACAATATCAGAACAGCATGCCCCTGGCAAACAGCTTTCCCTGGGTGGGATGGGGCAATGTAATCAAAGCACCCAACCTAACACAGAAAGCTGTGTACTCAACCTTGTTAATTCCAGCCACGGGAAAGGTTCAATGCTGTAAATTGCTTTAATTTACCTGAGTGTGTTCTTATTTTTGCTTACTTTGCACATGGCACGAAACCATTAAAAACAAAAACAGTGAAACAGTGTGTTAACATTGTTTGGATGTGAACTGTGTCCAAAACAGTGAAATTAAAACTACAGTGGGAATGTCAAAAGTACAGTAACTGTGAAAATTTAAACACGAGATAATAAATTGATGTACAGTACCACAAAAACAAACATAAAACAAAGACAATTTAAACACACCATCCTGAGACTAAAATCATATTCTTTTTATGATTATTTATTTCATACAATCAGACATAATCTTGTACATGTATATAATCAATGTCAGTTGTGTTGCTCAAGTGTATGGAGTACATTCACAGGATTTCCTACAGCCACTCATTTATTCCCAAAAATACAACCACCCACAACATAACTTATACTAAAATGTTTACGCCAGAAGTGAATGAGCTCAAACTGTGCTATCAACAAATATTTTCCTGTTACTTTTCCTTAATAAAGTGAAACCTTATCATGACACTCAGGTATTTAACATACTAAACTATGTATTACTAAGTTTTAAGCACTTAAATCCTTTGTGACCTGACTCACTTCTCTAATTTACATAATTATATGACACCTTTTTTAGGAAGCATTTAGTGTCTTAATAATGAGGTTTTACTGTACTCCCTTCCTGTCTTTGTGCAATTAGGGTGATTGTGGGAGGTATTCATATTTAACGAAATTAATGAAAGACCTGTTGTGGTGTGCTCAGTTGATACACAATGGAAGTATGCCTCTGCCATGATGAGGGCACTTGTACCAGCTACATCACTTTACCATCCAGAAATAACACTTTTTCTATCCAAAAAAAAAAAAAAAAGATATATAAAAAAAAAAATGAAATTTTTTAAATATGTTTAGCATCTTGTATGTTTTAAAACTTACTGAATGACTGTTCTTAAGCTTTTTGCTGTCTCAATGTGTTACTTTTATCATAGAAGCTCATTTGGCCCTGTTACATACTATGCATCTTCCCTCCATCCTGTCAGGTTCCTGATGGTAGCCTACATGTAAGTAGGTGGCAAATCAGGATGTCAGTTAACCCTTTCAGTGCCAAATTTTGGACTGAGTCAACAGCTTTTCTTGGCACACATTGGGCACAATGCGCCCAATGTGTGCCGAGAAAAGCTGTTGACCTGAGGTATTTTCTCTGAAACTATAGGCATGCTGGTACTTGAAAGAAAGGTCTCTTTATGAGGAATATGCATCTGGGCTCCTAATGATAATTCAGTCTTGTCTGACTTGAGTAGATCGACTTGTGATGTGATTGGCACTGAAACAGTTAATACAATTACATCCTATTTTGCATGGCTCCAGTGCCTTTTCGTAAATACAGTGCCACCTGCCTTCAAAGACCTTCCACAGGGGTGACCAAATTATGGTCTCTCAAAACAGGTGGTGTCTCACAGGGCTGTAGAAATACCATCAAAGTGCTAATAACCATATCTTGAACAGGTGGTCTCTCATTGGAGTGGTCTCTTAAGACAGGTTTTACTGTATGCAAGCCTAAGGCAAGGCTTATTACATGTGCACTGTATGTGACTCCGTGAGCGATCAGACCTACTCTGTCATTGGATATTCACATGGTGTACTGTGAAAGGATTCTGACTTGTTCTTTATAGGGCTCTTCCTGTGATTGGGATTATTGATTTATGTTTTCATGGCACTGTGAGGTTTTGTTTCTCTCTCTTTTCTGTGAGAAAAATTCATTTTAAAATCTATGATGATCTATCATCTCTGCCCCCATTTTCGTGAAAACAGCCACATGCATTGTTTTGTGTGAAATACTTTTAAGCACATTGACAAAGCCATTAGAGTGACAGGTGAACAACACTGCCATCTGGTGAGCACCATTTAAAAGACAAGACTTTCTTCAAGAATGAAAAATATTAACTGCGTGCATTACCCTTTTTTCTCAATAGAGCTTGCATCTGTGAGGAGCAGCAGAAATCAAATCAGAGAGGGACATTGATGAAATTCATCAAACATTAACATCGAAGAAATTAAGTGAGAAATGAATCCAGTATAGATGTTGCCAATTACACAGGCATTTTTGTTGGTTTGTACATTAAGTGGTCAAAGACATATGATTCCACTATGCAACCAGGAAAAGTTTGTTAAAATATAAGAAAGAATCAACAAGAGATTACTACCTATCAGATGTACAGCACAAAACAATTAAATACATGTAGTTACGATAATAAAAAAAAAAAAGAAAAGTTATATTAATCATTTCCCCTCGAAATAAAACGGAATTTACTAATAAACCAACAACTTAACTTGGTATTGACCTGGCGTATGTTATCTACATAGATCTCATTTACAATTCTATTTCAAACTGTTTTTCATACTGTCCAAATTAGTAGAAAACATTAAGCCACACAATATTTTTACCACTAGCCAGTTTTGGCCATTAACTTTTTAAGTGCCAAGTTTTGGACTGAGTCAACAGCTTTTCTCGGCACGCATTGGGCACAACAAGCGCCAATGCATGCCGAGAAAAGCTAGTGACAAATAAGAGTGAGTTGCCTGGTGAGAAGTTCTAGTGTACAGAATGATCTTGATGTTCATATATGTAGGGTATCATATATGTGTGTATTGGATGAAAATATGGGATATATGCAGGTGCAATCAAAGGGCACTTAGGGATATGTGCCTCCAGAAGGCAATTATAGACAAGCTTATTATACATACAGTGGATGCCCTCTTGTACAGCCCATCTCACCACAAGCCATCCTTCTTAACACAGCACAACTTCAATGCAGAAAATGTGACATTTCGATTATATTACCCCTCCTCAGGAGAGCTCACCCTTCCCATAAAGCCACTTTGGGGCTGCATTTGAGGTGGCCTTATGATAGATGGACCACTGTATTATCTAGTTTGACCTGATATTACAGGTAAAGTAAAGGCTACTCAGGGAGAAAAAAGGTCTCTCTTCCCAGTGAAGATATTTCAGGGAGAATGATCTTTCTACAGAGACAGCAGAAAAAACCATATACAGTGTTTCCCCCACAAGTGAAAACCACTATGATGCATCTCCCCCCCCCCCCCCACGCATGTCTGCCAACATGGTGAAGCAAATCTGCAGGGATCTAGACTCTCTCATGTTTAGGCCCAGGGCTGGGTGTGGGGGTGTGGGGGGGGGGGGGGTGAAAGCAAGTTAAAGACCAAAAGAATTATAGCCCAAACACTATTTTATAAGGATATGTCACGGTGATCCAAATACTTGACCTAGTGACCTATTTTTTGTGGATGACACACCCCTATGATCAGATACATATGTGTGTAAAATTTCATTACTCTGTCAAAGGACAATGGTTATGGCCCAGACATGAAGTATATTTCAGCTTTACACACATGTACATGTAATTGTATCACTGTGACCCACACACTTGACCTGGCAACCCACTTTGGTCACATGACAGACCTTTAGGTCATATTACCTGTGCATGAAGTTTCATAAAGCTAAGATGAGTATTGAAGGAATTATAGTGCAGACACTATTTTATAAGGATGTACCACTGTGACCCAGATATTTGACCTAGTGACCTACTTTTTATGCATGCTACACCCCTGTGCCCAGATATACATTTGTGTAAAGTTTCATGATTGAAAGACAAAGGACAATAAAGTTAGAGCCCTGACACAAAGTGCAATGGCCAAGTATGTCAATTTGACCTCCACTTTGACCTTTCAAGGTCACTCCAAGTCAAACTTACATCCAATGAAAGTCCATATATGTACTTTCCTATTAATGCTTTGAAGTAACCACAGACCTAAGGTCCACCGTTAAGAAGATATAAGCCAATATTTCAGATTTCTTGAGAAAGCACACACCCACCCACCTACCCACCCCCAAAAAATAACTTTAAAAGATCATGCAAAATCTAAAAATCAATGGAGCTTGATGATACTGATAAGAGAAGAATTTCTCAGACCTGTAGATTATGTGTACCAAATATTAAAGAAAAAGGTTAATCGGTTGGAGACTTATTGCAAAAATAAGATTATATTTTACAGAAACATCACTGGTGGATCTCGTCTATCTACCGAGCACTTATGGGGGAAACAGAACCAATGATGATCTACATGGAGATGATGTCACATGTATGCTTTATTAAAGGTTACTTCATAAGAAATTATACTACGTTTTGTATTAAGCCGTCTGTTATGGAGAGAACAGTGCTGATTCTGCCATCTCAAGAGTGGGGTTTCACAGGGAAACAGACAGCAGAGAAACAGTTTGAATGTATAGAAATTGGTAACGTTACTTTTCCATGACATGGTCATTTGCACCAAGTTGTTCCATTTTGCATATTAATGTCACACTGTATGACCTTTGGAAGATCATTAGTTGGGGAATCGCATCTAAGGACCCACTTCTCCATGAGCAACAAAACTGTAAGTGTCCAGCTCACATGTCACATGTGGTGTCCAGCCTACATACTATGTGGTGCCCTCTGGTGACAGTCTGATCTCCTACTGCCATCATCACAGACTACGGCCCTCAGGCATGCAGTCAGTCAACTTGCTCTCGTTTCCTCACGATGCTGTTCCACAAAGAAATCTCTCAAAAAGACAAGCCTGGTCCGAAATTTTCAATCAAGATCAACAACCCTGGAGCTGGTTAAAATGAATACAAAACACTGTCCAGTGTCAGTGTCCTCCTGTAGGTCCCATGTAAGATCATTGGAGTCCCACCATTAGGGTTGCAACGATACATTTTCTCATGATGCGATGCGTTTCTCGATACAAGGGTCACGATACAATACACGATACATGATACGATGCGTGCAGCTGAATAATGGATATAAATTTAATTTATATATTCTTTTATCACTTATTCTAAATTCATACTCTTAATTTTTTAAATTAAAGATAGATTTCACATTTGCTTATGTCAAATAACATGATAAATGTTTCAAATGTAAAATAATTTAGAAATGTAAAGCTAAAAATTTGAAATGCCTTACAACAAAATTTATTACAATTTTGTATTCTTTACAAATTTGTGATCTAGATTATGATTAATGTGCAAGTGAAATATCATTACCATTTACTTTCTTTGCTGTCATCATGTTCATGTGGGGACTATCAAATTCAAAGTCTCATTAATTAAAAAAAGTTCATAAACATATCTAAGCTTTAAATATTTCCCATAAAATTGCTGTTAAATGATATTATGGGCTACTGTTTTATAACTAGTATAAACAGAACTATGTCTTATCCTGCTGTTATTTATTCATCTACAGATTCATTTTGAAATTAAATTAAACCAGGCTTAATGTAGACATACCGAGCCTTGAAGCTCTTCAATGCTGTCTTGGCAGACAAGAAACTGCAACACGGCTAAGATGAGGGTGCTACCCCCTATTCAAAACTGATGTAACTACAGTATGGTGTCACTGTATTTGACAAGGTGTGCACATGGCTCAATGAAATCACATGTGTGGATTTGGGTTTTACTCTGCACATTTAAAAGGATTTTATTACCATGGTTTGGTCATTCACCGCTTGATATCAACACCTATCAAAATTGTATGTATTGTGGAAGTGTTTGTTGATACTTAGGGCCTTGGCTGAATGTTCAAACTTCAATGGCAAAATGCATTTACTGCTGCCATCCTCCATGTTGCCACTTACTTCTCCCGTCCCAAACTATTTCTTTGCCCGCTGGACTGGACACCAGATAAGAAAATAGATAAAAACTGACATATACACGTTCTTCATTCTGTTGTTGAACAAATTTTGCTGGTTTATGGTAAAGAGAATGTTTGCAATGATACATTTGTACATGTTTCCATATATGTCTTGAGATTTTCATGCCAACAAAACATGGGTATCGTATTTTTGGGATACACGGGCTCAAGATTCGATATGCCTATCGCTGATTCTTTTATCGTGATGCAACGATGCACTGGTGAATCGTTACATCCCTACCCACCATTAAAATTCACATTCCCCGAAGCATAAAGAACCATATGCAACTCAGACTGCACACACAATGATAGAGCTTTAATTGCCCACTTTACAACCTAAATTACATACACAGGGAACAAGACCAGGTTTGATTGGATCACACGTCTAAGCCTTACTGTATTCCATGTGGAGAAGCATTCAGCAACTCATTCCAAACTATCAGTTGTGACATATTGTGTCCATATTTTGCTGAAAAAGGCCATGGCAGATACACTATTCTGGATAGTGGTCAACACCTACTTCCTGTGTCACAGGACGTTTTCAACCAATAAATGGAGCAGGTTTCATTTATCCCCCAGGTGTCTCCACCATCAAAAGGAGGAAGTCACTTGCTGTGCCACCAACAAGGCGACATACAACATTAGAAGACAACAGCATTGTTAAAATTACTCTTGGGGAGAAAAAAAAATATTCAAGGAATGATGTGCCTAGTCTCCAATGCCCTTGCTTTTAGAAAGGCGGCAGGAGCATGACTTGCCAGACATTAAAAACATAGTCCTTCACCAGTTTAGTATAAGCAGCTAAAGGATACGTGTCATATGTAATCCCCAACACACAGCAACCAAACTTACATCTTTCTTTTGCCATATTTTCGTGCTTTCAAACAGAATGCCTGCTGGAGCTATTTAAATCATAATACAGTTCACAGTGTTTTTATTTTGAAAAAAGATGGACAAAACAGGAAATAATGATGCTATAGAGATAAAAAAAAAAATTATTTTTTAATATGAACAAGAAAGCTACTTTCATGAGCTGTTCCAGAAAATAATTTTTAACAGAAAGTTTACTCTATAAATAAATCATGACTGTAAATTTTTGCTAGGACTTTTTTTTTTAAAATGTATTACTGAAGAGAAGGGTATTGTGGATTCTTATTGTTATTTGAAGACTTGAAAATCCCCTTTTTGACTCCCAAGAAAGTTTTGGAACTAGTCTGCCAACTTGTTACTCTGCTCCTTCATGTGCACTTTTTTCCCATCACAATTACAATATGATGCTTCAGACTGCTCATATTGCCATTGCATGTGCTTTCGTATCTTATTTCCTGATTCCACAATCCAATGTATGATTTCAATTATTGTATATACTTCGTATTTCTACACTCTTTGGTCTTATAAAGTTGTTGTTATCATAATCATCATCATTACAATTGCAGTTACAATTTACCACATCATTTTACTGTTCGTATATTTATTTGAATTTTTTATTATTATGCACACCTCTATCCACTAGTTGAATATAAACAGAGACAAAGACTCCACAACATCAAGGCAGGGATCGTGCATGAGTTAGATTACCCTGCCAAGCTGTGCTGTTTTATTTTGCTAAGATAAATTTCTGATACCCTTTTTGCACTTTTTAAGGAAAAAATAATTTAAAATAAAATATGATTATTATAATAAATTAAATCAAATTAAATTTTAGAAAGCAACGCATAATGCTTCACAAAGAGGCACATTTTGATTGGTTATTTGTGGTTCATCAGACATAGTGGACAAATGACTGCTGTACAATGTCTTATCTACCACTGTGGGACAAGATCGAACTGATTTATAACTGAAATGAGGCATATGCTTACATAGAACAAGAACAAGCTATCAATTAGATATGCTTCCAATAAGGCATACAAGAAAGGAGATAAAACAGGTTTAAATGAAGTGAGACATCTGGATGCTTACACTAAGATGTAAAAAAAATGAGACAGTTAATAATAAATCAGACGGATGTGCATTATCTACAATTCTCAGCAAAAAAAAAAAAAAAAAATCTTTCAAGATGAAACTCAATTAAGAAAAGTTTACTTAAAGCAGAGGACATTTTACATCCAGGCACTTTGAGGTGACTAAAGCAGGAAAAGGTTAAACAGAAATGAGACGCTGATGCTCACAATGAGACAAATGAGACGAGACAAGGCTGTTACAGTGAGATTATACAATCACATAAATGAAACGAGAATAGATGATAAAATGAAACATAGCATGAAACTTGCTCACAGTCAGACAAAAATGAGCATGAGATGAGATGAGAAATCTTACCATGAGACACCATTTTCCTCTAAATAAGCATCCAGTTCAGCCATGTAATACTAATTAGCTCTTTCAGTGCCAATCATGTCTTAAGTTGATCTACTTAAGTTAAACCAGTCTGAATTATCATTAGGATACCAGATTCACATTCCTCATACATGTAAAAAGACCTTTCATTCAAGTACAAGTATGCCTATAGTTCCACAGAGAACACCCCAAGTCAACAGCTTTTCTCCGTGCACATTGGGCGCAATGCACGCCGAGAAAAGCTGTTGACCCAGTTCAAATTTTGGCATGGAAAGGGTTAAAACTTACCTACATTTGGGTATTTACACCTCCAAAACCAGCAAAATTATGGAAATTATGGACTGATTAGCTACATTTACCCTATTTTAAGCAAGCCCCCCCCCCCCCATTATACAATGTATGTATGGAGTACTTATTATAGCATGGACACTCATTGCGAGGAATACTGTAACCTCCATGAAATGAGACGAGACACTATGAGATGATATGATATGAGGCATGCTTACAATGAGACATGACAGCAGCTGACAGAGGGTTGAGGGAGGTGGTCATGCGTTTCTCCAGGGACAGCAGCTTAAGGGCACTCATGACCTGTGACAAACAATCAGTCAATGAACCTCAGCAGAATTCAATCAAAACTCATAATTTTCAGCTGTTGGGAGCACTGGAAATTACTGCTGGGAACTGGAGTTATCAGATATCATCTTTGCCAAAAAAAAATATATTCTGGATTTATTTTCAATTATGTGCATTCACTAAATGCTAAATATATACATGAAGTGAAATGCATGCAAGTCTGTTAATTTCCCATGCCCACATCCTGAACAAACATCCACGTTAATAAATAGCTGAATGTACATGAATGATGTGGACCCACCAAGTTAATGCCAGTGACACATGTGACAATCAACCAAAATCTGTGCAAAATTCAACCCAAATGTACAATGTCTGTTAATTGTAAGGCCAGGAAAGGTAGACCATGTTCCCAGGAAAATCAAACTGGGCCCATGTTGTGCAGTACCCTGTATTTACATATTCTACACATGTTGACAGTCTTACATGTACACACATGTTGCTTGGCCCAATTAACAAAATGTTGTTATGCTGACATGCATTTGCCAGTTTTGAGAACTCAGATCTCAGAACTGGTTTATTCAAGATAAAATAAAAAAAAAAAAAATATGATGCGGATGCACAACAGTTGTACTGAAATATCAGAACAAAAAAAAAAAAAAAAGCTTTCAGGCTTTTCCAAGATGCCTGCAAGAAAATAATAAGAGTTCTAGGAATTTCTACTATTTCACATATGTTTCAGTTCATCATGCCTGGTCTTCCCACTTGAAAATTGCTGTGGAAAGTCCCCAAAGGTCACAGAGAAGAGTTTTGGGTGAGCAGCTAAAATATATTCAATGAAAAGAAATGCAATTTTGATGAGCATTCAACAGCTCATCCTTATATGTTGTGCTTGAGGCAAGCAAGATCCTGCTTAAACGGATGTGGCCTTTCATGTAATTACCATACATGTTGTCTTTCAAGAGTTTGGGATTTTTTTGTCACATATGCAAGCGGAGAGTGCACAGAGACAAATCGCTCCGAAGTTTCATAAAATCCTTCATGAATTTTTGCACAGAAACCAGCTTTGTTTAAAAAAAAAAAAAATGAGAGTGACCGAGAGAATCACAACAGAAAAACTGGGCAAAGAATACACCTTAAAATTTGTCTTCAGCAACAAGACATAGGAATAGCAGTCTACACAAAGCCCCTTTATCATTGTTTATGGACAGACTTCTGCATGACAATATTCTATAATATGGGGCACTGACCTTTGAGAATGCGTCAAAATATAAAAATAAAATAAATAACCCCTCCCCCCCTTCATAAAAAAAAAAAGAGAGAGAGAAAGAAGTATCACTTTCTGCATTATTTTCTCTGTTAGAACTCATCAAAGCGTAACACTATTTACCTTGAGGAGGAAGAACTGTATTCCTCAGAATATTTTTGTATTTTCCAGTTATGTCATACTGATCAAATGCACAGATAACTTACCTGTAGGAATTCCCCAAGGTCCACTTGAGCATTCTTGGATGCATCAACTTCACTGAGTATCTCATGGATCTGGTCTTCATTGACCTGTTCTCCAACTTTCTGTCATAAACACAACACAGGAAACATGTAATTATGGGCCATCCCTATCTTAACTCTTAGGGACCAAACATCATTGCATCTGCATGCAACTTTTTCCCATTAAAAATTACCAGCAAGTGTCCAATGTTGAAAGCATCATCTACTTTTTTTTCTTCGTCTATAATGTGCCATCAGCCAGCAACTCGCCTCTGACTGCAAAGTGGCCAGATTGGGCTGAGGAAAGATGCATAGTACATGTACATGACCTTGTATGGCTGGGGCCAAAGGTCAAGGTCACTGAAGGGGGCATCTCAGCCAATGCAAATGGACGCAGATGAGTTACCTCTAAGAAAGAAAAGGTCAACATGAGCACGTGTATGTTGCAAGCAGGAGATTATCACGGCAATAAAAACAGTGTTATTTACTTGTCAAGGTTTGAATATTAACATGTTTTTCTTGGCCTGCTAGACAGCAATAACTGATTTCAGTGGTCTCATGAAAAACAAGTGGGCTGTGTGAATAGCCTATGCTCAGCTGACCTAGAGATTCATCACACTTGTGGCTCTGTGAACCTGGGATAGGGTCAAGGTCACCTATGTACTGAGTAAGTCTGGCCTTTATAGCAGAACACTAACATGTACAACATCAAGGTCCCAGTTTAAGTACATGTCGTTCTCAAGTTACAGTGAAGAGTAAAATTTACGTATGTTGCACTGTGGCCTCAGAAACAATGTCCACCAGATCATTCATGCACTGTCTACGCGTGAACTTTATAGAGAAACATGTGCAACATCAAGGTCCTAACTCAAAATAGAACTGAAGTTATTATCAAGTGAACAATAAATTTCATGTCACTTGTCCTGTGACCTTGGGAATGAGGTCAAGGTCACTCATGTACTGTACAAGCGTGGCCACCAAAGAGAACCATAACCATGTAAAACATCAAAGTCCAGGCTGAAATATTTATCATATGTAGAGATAAATACACCTAGGTGATCTTGTGACCTTGAGAACGAGGACAAGGTCACCCATGCACTGTGTAACTCCTGCTGTTGTGTCCTCAAGAGTTCCTATGCAATTTTGAATCAATTGGCCAAGTTGTATTGGAGCAAAAGATTCTTTTTAAGATTTGGCCAAAATATGAAAAAAAAAAATCATAAAAAGTATAAACAAGAGGATCATGATGATCCTGTGCTCTGCTGACTGGGATCTGCTTTTACAGTATTGGAACACATGGACTGCAGTCTAGATTTGTACAGCTATATACATGTATGTAGAGTGGTAGCAAAGTTTGTCCTTAAAATAAATTTTGCGGAAGGATGGACGGACGGACGACGGATGCAAACAGATTCTATAAGCTCTGCTGATGGTAGTACATGTATAATCAATTGACATACCTTGCTGTTTAAAGGGCTGCCGGCGTACAGTGGCAGCACTCACTTACAGTCACAAAGTCTGATATCGCATTACTTTGTCAAAAATTAACATATCCACATTATTTTCGCAAACTTTCATTGTCTAATGTCCAACTATATTTTGATAAAATTTTAAGCAATTCTATCATGCTGCTCTGGAGAAGAAGTCGAAAATAGCCTTAACACGCAAAAATTCATGAAAAAAAAAGGGAAAAATCACAGCACCACCTGGTGGCCAAAATGAGAACTAGTTGACCCCAGGTGACCCTATGTGCAATATCAAAGCAATTGGCCAGGTAGTTCTTGAGATGAGGAAATTTTATTTTTTTTCAAAAAATAAATTAAAAAATTCATTAAAAATAGAAAAATTATTGCATCATCATCTCCTTCGCACACTTGGTAGAGGTTCACCTGGGCAACATCCATGTGCAAAATTAAAACATTGCATACAGCGGTTTTTGAGAAGAAGTCAAAAGGGTAAATACAATAGTGTAGTATATGCACTGTATTCAATTTGCCATATATATATATATATATATACAGCTGCAGCACTTCCTTACAGTTGTGAAGTTTGATATCCCATAACTTTGCCTAAAATTAACATATCCATATTATTTTTGCAAACTTTCATTGTCTAATGTCCAACTATACTCTGATAAAATTTTAAGCAATTCTGTTCAGCCGTTCTGGAGAAGAAGTCGAAAATAGCCTTAACAGGCAATAATTCATAAAAAATAGGAAAAAATTACAGCGCCACCTGGTGGCCAAAATAACAACTAGTTGACCCCAGATGACCCTATGTGCAATATCAAAGCAATTGGCTTCGTAGTTCTTAAGATGAAGAAATTTTAATTTTTTTCCAAAAATAAATTTAAAAATTCATAAAAAATAAAAAATATTGCATCATCATCTCCTTCACAAACTTGGTAGAGGTTCACCTGGGGATCATCCATGTGCAAAATCAAAACATTCTATGTAGCGGTTTTTCAGAAGAAGTCGAAAATATAAAAAGTCTAACGACAGATGGACAGACGGATGGACGGACGAGGGACGCAAACGGATTCTACAAGCTCTGCTGACTGACAAGTCAGCAGATCTAAAAATCACTTGAGCATGACCATGTGAACAAATCTTAAATAGTAGAGACCCACCCAATTTATATATCCCCAGTAAGTTTGAAATGAATCTGGCAAGTGGCTTTGGAGAAGTCAAAGTCATGAATATGATTACCATTGCAATTCCCATTCACTTACATAGTAATGAATTATTATTACAGACTGTATGCATTAACAGGTAAGTGCGGAATTTTAAAAAATCATTAAAAATCAGAGATTTATAGTAACGCCATCTTGTGAACAACTTTGGTTGGCCCTTCTACAATGAACATTTCCACCAAGTTTAAGCATAATCTAAGTGACGGTTTTAGAGAAGTCAAAAATAGTGAAAACACAATTCTTCATGTTCTTTGCATAAAAAATATGTGAAAAATCACAGTGCTACTTTTTGAACAACTTATGGTCTTGAGGTCCCCAGAAGTTTCCCTAAGCAGTTTCTAATCAATTAGCCAAGTGGTTTCAGAGGATATTTCTTAAGGTTTGGCCAAAAAATTAAGTTAAACCCCCAAAAAGAGAAAAAAATAAAGAAAAAATCATTGGAGTGTGACCAGTTGGAAAAACAATTGGTAGAGACGCACCCAAGGTACATCCCCACCGAGTTTGAAGTGAATCTGGTTAGTGGTTTTGGAGAAGTCGAAAATGTGAATTACCATAATAGCAGTCCCATTTCACTTATAGTAATCAATCAGACTGTATGCATTAACCGATAAGTACCCAAAATGAAAAATTCATTCAAAATCAGGGATTTACAGCAACGCCACCTTGTGAACGCCCTTTATTTGGCCCTTCTACAAGCAACATTTCCACCAAGTTTCAGCATAATCTGTGCAACAGTTTTGGAGAAGAAGTCGAAAATAGTGAAAACCCACTTTTTTGCATACAAAAAATTTGAAAAATCGCAGCGCCGCATGTTGAACAAATTAAGGTTTCATGGTCCCCAGAAGTCTCCATACGCTGTTTCAAAGCAACTGGACAAGCGGTTTCGGACAGGCAGATTTTTTAAGATTTGGCCAAAAAATGAAAAAAAAAAAAAAATCATAAAAAATCCAAAAATCACTGGAGGAGCATGGCCATTTGAACAAACTTGGTGGAGACCCTACCAAGGTACGTTGTGATAAAGTTTGAAGAGAATTTGGCTGACAGTTTCAGAGAACTTGAATTTAGCTCAGCTGACTGACAAGTCAGCTGAGCTAAAAAGGAAGTAAACTCATATTGTATTCTGCAAATGGTTTCACACTAACCTTGAAATATTTCCTTAGATCGTTAATTGTGATGTAACCTTTGTTGTCATAGTCCAGGGACTTGAAGCGCTTGACGTAGAGATTAATCTCTTCCCTGGTAAAGTTAATGGGGACATTCTGCGACTGTGTCTTGAGGTCAAGTCCCATCTGTTGTTGCAGGAACAAGATGGCATGGTCCAGCTCTTCCTGTTAACAGTCAAAACATAAGAATATTCCTTGCCGGCCTTACTTCACCAGTCTTTTTTATTTTCCCTACTGCCTTCCTTGGCTGTAGCAAGTTAATGTTACAGTAGTAACTTACACACAAACATAAAATGTAAATTAAACTGAATACTGGTAGTGCTGTAAATTGCTTTAATTTCCTTGTATTTTTATTTACGCTTATTTCGTTAACGGTACAAAACTGTGAAAATATACACACAGGGAAATAGTATTTTAACATTGTTTGAATAGGAATTACATCCAAAACAGCAAAATTATAACTTCAGTAAAATGTCAAAAAGTACAAAAATGGTGAAAATTATACACGCGAAAATAAAGCAATTTACTGTATGTGTAAACACATACTGTCAAAAAAAAAAAAAAGATGAGGTAATTTGTTTATTACAGTGTTTCTGTTTGAACCTGTGACATTCTAGACAACTACTGACAGCTTGTCCTGTTTTAAAGCATCAAATTGGAATTGTATGGTGGGCATGCATTTAATTCTTCAGAAAGAGACCTCACTTATCTACCCACAGACTTGTCTCATGTCAGAGGTTTGTGTGCTACCTGAAAGGTCATTATCTAGTTGGTGCTACAGTGATATACCGTGACAATCTGCCACCCACAGCCATTTTTTAAGACACTTTCATGGCCAATTTTGACAAAAGTTGACATACTGGGCATCAACATAACAATATTTGATTCATATTCTTTGTACAAGCCATATGCAAGACCCAGGTCAACAGCTTTTCTTCACACAATTTGGGTATATTGCACTTTGAATTAAAAGTTAGAGAACACTGGTTCCCATTCTTTGTAAACCAACCTATTATCAAGCGCCAGCATGCCTAGAGTCACAGAGACCATATTAATGGTCCAGATCCGCAGTTTCATCAGCACGATTCCGCAACATTTCCCTCTCAGCATAAATATGCATTTATGATGCACAAAAATTTACTCGTGACCCCCACAAACTTGAACTTAAAAGGTACAAGACACCCTGGAAATCCTAGAAGAAAGAGGATCCTAAATGTTGAGTAAATAGATTTATTGAATCTTATTGTCCCTATGACCCTCGGAGATTACTAGAGGCCTCCCAAAATGATCCCAAAGAGTATGGAAGAACATCAGAAAAAACAAAAAAATCAAAAGGGAAAGTTCAACCCTGTTTGGGAGTTTAGTAAAGTACTGTTTCAATCCAAACCTGGCGCTGAAAAAGTTAAAAGACATTAAATTGTGATTGAACTATGTACACAGTACACACCTTTTGCTTCTGTTTGTTCCAGCCCAACTCCCCCGCCATGAGGTCAATAATTCTGGGCAGGGCTTCCTGAGCAGCGTGAACATTTAAGAAGGCCAGCCTGGTTCTGCGAGCAAGGACATCTACAGCTGTGCATGCATACTCCCTTATGGCATAGAGCACCTGTCAAATTGAAAATTAAACAAAGCATGAAACACATACAATTCTAATTTCACATCACCTCCTATCTAACTCCTTGAGCCACTTTGGCAGCAAATTTGTAATATAAATACTCAAATTTTATTACAAAGTTGGAATTGAAGGGATGGAGATGAGGCAAGCCACATAGTTTTGCATCCAGTTTCACTGACTTTGCTTCTTAGATTGAGAACCAACCACATTTAATGCTCCAATAATTTGTAACACAGTTGCATTTATCTGCTCTGTAGACCAGCTCTTGTGACAGACTACAATGACTTTTTAAAGCTGCCCTTTCATGACATTCCGTTCTATTTTTCTAATTAATTTACTAGTACCTGCATTTTAAACTCTGCAATATGAGACCACCCTTCGATATCACTAAAGACAGTCCAAAATAATGGGCATTATAGCAGTGTCCTTTACACAAGTTCAGTTTTGTTTGAAATTCAGAAAACATGGAAGTCGAAATCGCTGCATATAGTGTAGCCACCGCACGCTTAGTTTTTTGTGTACACGAAACTCCAAATTAACAACAATGAAATCAGAATATGTGATCTTTGTTGCAAGCAAATCATCCCAAACCTGGTCCATTAAATTACAGTGAAAGCTCACTACAACAACATTCAGATATCCCACATATTCACTTAGTGACACAAGTTTTGAGGGACTTCAAAAGTAAGATTGTTTCACTATTTGACTTGTTCACAGGACACATTTTGCAGGGAACAGATGATGTCAATACAAGAATTTGAGGATTCATTGTATGCAACTTATAACTTAAGATTTATAGGTCCTGATTGATGGTCCACAACCTTTCCCCTTAAGTACCGGTGCCATAATACTTGCCGTGTGTGATTATGTCAGTTTACACCTACAGTGGTTTCCCTCTTAAAAGAACACCCCAAGTGCGCCAGGAATGTGGCCTCGTAAGAGGGGCTACCGTAGCTTCTCTGGAGGGGAATATAAAATGAAAATACCCCACACTTGCTGCATGGACAAGTGGCCTGACTGTAGACTTGGTATTGGTCTTGGACCAGTAACCTAGGCCTAATGCATTTACATGTTAAAATAGCGACATTCGCTGGCTTATTTCTCCTATTTGAAACGTAAAACTACAACTTCCTTTGCATTCTACTTCAAGTTTATACTGACAGCAGCAAGTTAAAACCAAGAAAAGGGGGGGGGGGGGGGTCATGTGATTAGATTATTGTTTACAGGTGCATTTGTGTACCTTGCCTCCATGATTGACCGTTCTGCGCCAAATATGTCCCCAAAAATACACAAAGTCATCAAATGATTTAAAATATTTCTAGAGTAACAGTGCCTTTCTAAAACTCACAGTTGATAAGTATTTTCCTATCCAAAATTATGATGGGACTTAATTTGGGATGCTCTGCTCCTGCGATATAAACATCCAATAGACATAGCAACAGTATTCGGTACTCGATCAAAAAGTTGTGGATCAGTTGACCCAACCTTGAGGGGTTACTGGTCCAAGACCTAGATGGGGTGGCTTCTCGTCCAGGGGTGTTTTATAAGTGGGGATCACTGTACAGCAGAGAATGGCCTTTAACCTTCCTTGGAGGGAGTTGGGAACCAAACAGTGTTGACTGCAATGAAAGACCAATGGTTCTCTCACGAACGGATGGGAGAAGGTACATACCTCTGCCTCAACATAGGGGTAATCTTCATGCAGCCTGCGTCCAACTACAGGCCATCTTTTCCCTGTAAGTGTAGACATTTTGGCCACCTTTACAGCACGGTCGCCATAGGTATTTGCTAAATGTTTTGCCACCTGAAATCAAAACAAGAAACTCATAATCAACAAACTAGGCCTTGCAGGCCCTCCCTGCTACAGAAGAGTTTCATCCACCTGGTGAACACAAAAAGTCCTATCTCATGTATTTATTTGAGGTCTCAAACAAGTTACCATACAAACAATCAATTTCTTGGCAAGACTAACTTATTTGTTTCTGGTAAACATACATTACTGTCATTATACCAAGTCAGGCTTAAAATGCTAAAACAACACACTGCTTGCCTCATAATCCAAGCCGAAGTCCTGGATGAGTCGTATAAACATGGTGGGAGACCAGTTCTGGGCGCCATCTAGTAGCAGACCCTTAGTGAGACACTCATTCTTAGGCTGCAAGTTGCATGTCTTAATAGCAGCGTCCACAGTTTCTTCTGCCATTGATCTGTATGTTGTCCATTTACCGCCTGCAAGAACACAACTCACATTTTAGTGCCACAAACTCTTCACTTTTAACCCTTTGATCCCTTTATGCTGTATATTTACTGCACAGATCATTCCATTTTTTACCTTTTCCATCACCAATTTCAAAGGGGCTATATATATATATACATGTGTATGTATGCAAGTATATATATATATTATATATTTATATGCATATATATATACACACACACATATGTATATATTACATCATCTGTACTCTCTGTGTCTGATCTCCGATGGCTTTTGTGAAAAAAAAAATGTGCATTTCCATTTATTTCTCTTTTTCCACATTGTAAGTTATTCCGAACAGCAAATTTTTTTTGTCAAAGTAAATAGCAGAACTATGTTTATCTTGAAGTAAGATTTCTCTTTGTTGTAACACTGAGAGGCAAATTATAATGTAATCTACCATTGGCATGGAAACAAGCTTTTTAACAATATATTTCCAAATCTATACACCAATTGTGTTATATTGATGAAATATAACATGACAGATAATGCAGTAAAACTATAAGGGAAATTCAATGCATGCACAATCAATTTAGATGAATTTTAACACATTCAAGTACATTTTCTACCTTATTATCTACCGTCAAAATATGTGTTGCATATATTTGCCACAGTTACCTCCAATGTGCAACATCCGCCGACACAGACTTCAAGGGTCAATGGCCTGAGTTCACGTTTACAGATCCCGACTTGAATTTTTAATACAGATAACAGACCCCCCCTTCCCCCCCCCCCAAAAAAAAATGAAGTCAGAGACAAGTGACTGCTAAAGTGACACTAGGCTTGTGGGTACAATCAGAGTGCTACCTGCAATGGTGATGAGGTTGCTGTCACTGACTTCGATGATGTGGTTTCTGGCTATGGACTGTGTATCCTTTGCGTTTGGGTTTGTGACGAGTGGCCGGATACCACTCCAAGCTGATAAGACATCTCCTCGTCGTACTGAAACGAGAACGCAACTCGTATGTCAATATTCACGTGTATCATCAGATTAATGTACAACATGCGGTCAAGAAATCTAAAATTCATTATGATCAGGGATTACAGTCGTTTCATACTAAGTAAGGTTACTGACACGTCCAAAAGTTGATACAATAATGTAGTTTGATGATCCAGATGTCAGCAAATTATCAAAAATACATATTTGTCTTGAGAATTTGACTGTGGAGTTTCTGTGCAAAGTTGCAATGCAGAAACAACGAGAATACATGACTACTGTGCAGATCGCTTTCCAGGAAAATGACCTGCATCTCCCACCAAAAACAGACAAGCTGGAGACTTTACTGACCATGTCAATGACATTATCTACATCACAAGATGCACTGCAAGCCTGGAGCCATAAGAGGACCATAATATGACTTACCATTAATATCTGGACTGAGGTAGTGTTTGATTTCTTTTAGTATGAATTGAATCTCATTTTCTGATGGGGCAGGGTCATCCGTGACATCACAGGAATGGTCTGTCGTACCTTCAAATTAAAATCAGCACAGATCAGCAGAATGTTGTGGAAAAAAAAGAAAAGTGACGTTAAATGTATTAAGTCAGAGTCATTAAGACATTTTTAGATCATATTTGTACATGTATGCTGTTTGATATATTGGACAGAGCAAGGACCAAATTACCTTGTAGCCAGTGTGATCAAAAGTATGTAAATATTTACAAAACTAAACTAGTGTTTCACAAACTACAACCAAGAAAGTATTAGTTTTCATTTTCCAGTTACTGTGTAGAAATTAGGAAAAGACGCTACCATCAATGAAACAAACATAGGGTCTAGTCCAGCTTCTTTTGCCAATATGCCAACAGATGGCACCACATGTACGGCTTGGTCAAAACCTATCCACCTCAGGCTACATGGTTTCTGACCACCAGCAACCCAGCATGATATCATATAGACATTAAAGGTGCGGAGTAGCACAACATATCACTTTAACAGCAACCAATCAATGAACTGCATCATTTAATGAAGAAACTACCAAATTGAACAGTTGCTATGGCAACAGCCTCGGAGGTTCAACATGACCTACCTGCCATTGTGCTATTCTGCCAAGGTAGGAAAAAGATAACACGACCGTCACTGGTGGAAGGGTCCAAAAGACCCATACTGGCAGGACTGCATGAGAGATAAAGGCAGACTAGGGTTAATGTTACAGCTATACACACATGCTGACTGCTGCTTCATCATAATTATACAAACGGCAGCAACAGTGCCACATCTTCTGTGTGGTTCTGAACCAAACAAAATCCAATCTCTCTACACTGCAGGCCCAACCCAGTCGCTGTTCATGTCCATACCCATACATAATTTAATCAATATTACCCACATCTGATTCACAATTTTGAAAAATTCAAGCTTCAACCGCCAAACGAATTTACAAATTGGTCATGAGTGGGAAACCATCAAGCATGTTTCAGAGCCTTAACTTCCCATACATGCTTTTGTGTGAGGACGGGTGCTTGGCTTTACATTGTCCTGGTGAAGACAACCCACTTGAAGTTAAAGAATGTATGAATGTGAAATAAACACTTAAATAAAATATTACACAGCTCAAGTTTTTACACATACTGTACATTCATGATATGCTACTCAATACTTCAGATTTATACAGCATAATTTTAAAATAAAAGGGTTGCTCTCATAATTTTGGTTAATACAATCAACATCTGGCTTATGGGGTTAATGTTACTTTAGCCAAACTGGCCACAATTGTAACATTCCAAGCAATAGCCCAGTACATATTTTGAACAAAGGCCATTATCAGCTGCAAAACAAACCAGTCTGATAATGTTACCTTTAGTTTATGGTTCTGATTCACTCGTTACTGACTTCCAGTTGTTAAATAAACATACATCGGCCACACACACCAGCATGGAATGAGACAGCCAAACCACACTGCACACAAAAAGTCAAGATTTTTGCGATCTGTCTTACCTGTAATACTCTGGTAAAACAACATGAACGCCCGAGCTGGGTTGACAGATCTTTGGGATCTCCTTCTGGTCCAGCTTACGTACAAAGTCTGTGTATGGACCAGTGGCATTCACGATACACTTGGCCTTCACCTCGAACTCTTTACCTGTTGTAAAATAGAAATCCTGGCCATATGAAAAATGAAGCATGCCTTGAACTCCACAGAAAGAAAGACAGATCAAGGTGCACAGCTTTCCCTTCTGTCTGTTTTGTGTGCATTGCAGCCAAGCACACCACGACAGCTATTGACTCCATTTTCCATTTGGCACTAAAAGGGTCAACATCCAAAAAAACTGCGAACCTTTTCTGTATTAAAACAGGCAGAGAGTCCACAGCATTCCTTGGTATGGTTCAGATGCTGAGGAAAGCAGCTGACTAGGATGACTGACGCTTGGCCAACTAGCCTTTCCATAAGGTCCATGAATCTGATATCATGATAATTAGTCATATGCCCTGAACTTTTTATTTCTAATAACTGGCACTGGAAGAGGCAGTTTGGTTACAAAGAAGTGTCTCACAAAGGGGGGTTAAAAGGCATAAAACCATATCGGCAAACTTTGATACTGGGGAATCTGATTTTTTGTCAGCAGACCGCAAGCCCCATTATTTTCTGTTCTTTGTCCTGCCCATTATTTTGCAAGATTCCAGTTTTCTGTGCACTGTACTGGGGCAAAATTATTACCTTGTGGTAAAATACTGGCCACCCACCCACCTGCGTACCCCCAACCCCATTCCTCACACTGCAGTCTTCAGGAGCAAAACCCTACATTCAGATCATGATAATTATTTCAATAAATAGGTGAGAAACAGGGCAATCTGCTCCATGTCAAAGGCATTTTCTGCCAATACAATTTCATATGTGCTAAGAAGCTTGGTGATTTTTAAAGATGCATGAGGCATGGTATACCATAATCCAAATTAACAATCATGACCACATAAGTATTCAGGTCGAGTCGTAACCATGGCAACAGCTTACCTGTGAGCCTATCCCTACATCTAGCACCTGACGCAACTTCTTTGCCATCTTTATCGCTTGACTTCAACAGCTCGACAACCTCTACGTGATTGGCCATGGCCGCTCCATGACGTACTGCTGTCAGTGCAATCGCCAGACACATCCGTGCATCGTCATGCTGCCCTGGGGGAAAATACCATAATACTTAGTCAGACATTTTGACTTTGCAACACAGGTGGACATATAGTTTAGAACAAAACTGCAATGTTACACTAAACCTGCACATACAGTGTGTCCTCACTACAATGCCACTCAGATATCCAACATACTCCTTTAATGTTAATGACCCTAGGTCCGTGGGATTTAGAAACAAATTCCTTTGGCATTTGTCTCATTTATCTGACATATTCAGATATCTGTCACATTTTTCAAGCAATGGATGGTGTTATTATAATGAGGTTTGACTCTATCTGTGCCTTCATGTATATATACATTTTTTTTTATGTTAAGAACGAGCAGGACTCGAACCTACAACCTTTGGCACCAGTCGCCTAGCTGAAATGGGAAACGCACATATCCACTCGACCAAATCCGCATTCTTTAAAAGAATGGTTCAATGGAGGTAGTTATGCGCGAGTGCCATATCAGCACGGTTATACTTATACAGTATATTTACTGAGTTGGCATTTATTTCCAGAATCGGGGACTTAAATCCACTAGCATTAAGGAAATGTCGAAAACATACATATATTTTTTTTTATGTTCGGAATGAGCGGGACTCGAACCTGCAACCTTTGGCACCAGTCGCCCAGCTGAACTGGGAAACGCACATATCCACTGTACATGTATGTATGTTATATGTTAGTCCCAAAAGTGATTTCCAAACATTGTGAAAAACAACACCCCCTTACCAATAGATAGCCCTTTACTGTTCCTTGCACATAATTCACACAACAATAGCTAAATATTGTTCCATCTGGCCCTTAGCAATAAAGACCTGAATAGCAGGTGCTGTAGCTCCTCCCTTGAGAGACCATCCCTGGGGCCGGTCCAAAAGTGGCCACATAAAGGAGGTGGCCTCTCAATGTAAGCCACATGGAAAAGATATTACAGTAAAACCTGGTTTAAGAGACACCCCCCCCCCCCGGCAGGCCAGTGGTCACGCGAGGCAGGTGCAATAACATGGGAAAGATGGCAAAAGGGGCGTTGTAAACCTGGTCTGAAAATGCAGGTGGTCTTTCAAAACAGGTTTCACTGTAAAAGGACACACATATGCACGTGGGGTCTCACTGGAGTGGTCTCTCAAAGGAGGGCCTACTATACCACTCTGAAGAAGCGTGATGGTGTGCAACACTTACCGTCATAGTAGACCAATGCCCCGACGAGTTTGTCCTTCTTTAACATGGGAAACAGCTCCAGAGCCTTGGACTTGGGTAAGTAGTAACTGGGCTTGAGAAGCTCACTGCCAGCCACAATGTCATAACATTTGATCCCCATCCAAAAGTAAGGCACCTGCCACCACCTGCAGCCACGGAAAGCAAACAAATTGCCATAGCAACCATTCACCATCAACACAGCTTGATTCATTTGATTTACATTCAGGACTTAAGTTGCTCCCAGCATAACACAGACGAGCTCAACACTAATTTCCACCATATGTTTTCCTTTACTTGATATTATGTGATCTAAACTTATGCAAACAGCATGAACAGAACAGTTCATCACACAAAAACATATTATGTACACAGCCATACAACCTGAGTTTTTCCTCATTTTTTTTTTAATCCTTGTGTATCGACAGGTTCCTATGCTCTTCATAAATTGTGCTGAACACTAGAAGCTACTTTCTACTTTTACTGTGTTCCCTGCATAACTGTGTATCACTTATATACATATATTCTGTGTAAGTCTTTTATATCTACTTGGGAATAAAGCTATTTTAACTATGTGCTTAGTTTGTTTGTTCTATTTCTCATCCACAAAATTGACCTCTTGTTATGAAGCCTACTAAAAAGAAAATTGCTTCACAAAACTCTGCTCAATGTTTTCATTTTATATAACTATTCTTCTTTTTTCACATCAATTTTGTGTGACGCAAAGCTAAAATGGGCTTTTGACCCCCTCCCCCCAACAAAGGTGATTAAGATTTTCATCGCACCTTGATCTTTTGACCCCAGTGAAAATCACATAGCATCTAGACGACAGATATGATTCCAGCTAAACTAAAGTAACCATTTTAGCTGTGAAAATCTATGAACATGCCGAACTCACTTATAAACAGGCAGCATTATAGGCAGAGGATAAGCTAAGTGGGGAGCAATCTCCAACAGGTTGGCCCTCTCCGACAGAGCCTCTTTTACCATACGATACTGCAAAAATAGCAGACAAAAGGATGTTTACACATTCAGTATGTATTATTATAATATTATTATTGTTGTTGTTGTTACTTTTTTATAACTTTTGTACTGCATTGAATTTAGAGTTTTTATTATCATCTACATTATTATCCCCACCGGGTGTACATTATGTATTACATGTATTTTGTATTAGCATCATGCAAAGATTTCTATCTGGATTTTTGAAGCTTTTATGATTCTCCACCCCCAACTTTGTGTTTTTGATATACTGGCATTATGTATCAATAAATCATTGCAATCATATCCAAATCATTTGTTAGCATTCAGTCACAATCTGGTCATTATATGCCTTATTAGTTTAACCGTTTGTCATACAAAAGAAGGTCCCATGGGGAATTAAACAATAGTATAAAATGCACAGTTCTTGCTTCAATTTCTAAAGGGACCTTATCACAGTGACCATGATTTACCTGTTCAAGATCGAGTCCAAGGACAGCTTTCTGTAGATACCGCACACCACCATGGATAAGCTTTGTGCTTCTGCTGCTGGTACCTGAGGAAAAGTCATACTTCTCCACGAGGGCCGTCTTAAGACCTGCAGAAAGAAAACATTCCACATTGTCAAAATGATGAATCAGCTTCTGCTGATATGGTGATCACTCTAATAATTACACAACACTCTTCTGACAAGTAAACAACATATATATATATATACATGTATATATCTGAAAACCAGACAATTTAATAGAATTGAGCAGAAAAATATACACTATCAATTGAAATCAAGGTTTCTTAAATTGGAGAACAATAGGTGCGTGTCCATATTAGGGTATGTGCCATTAATAGAACGAGTACAGGTATTGCTTTATCAGTCACAGGGTTCCCTCTTAACTTTTTATAGTGCCAAATTTTGTACTGAGTCGACAGCTTTTCTCCACACGCAATGGGTGCACTGCACCCAATGTGCACCAACAAAAGCTGTTGACCTGGGATATTTTCTCTGGAACTATAGGCATGCTGGTACTTCAATGAAAGGCCTTTTTGGGAGGAATACGAATCTGGGATCCTGATGATAATTCAGCGTAGTCTTACTTTAGCAGATCAACTTTAGACATCAATAGCACAGAAAGAGTTAAACCGCATTTTAATGACACTCAATTATCCAATTTATATTTATTTAATGACACAAGTTTGAGGGAATTGAAGTCAACCTCCTTTGTTACTTACCTCATTCATCTGACATATTAAGATATCTGACACATTTTGCTGGGAGTTACGGTGTCATTACAATGGGGCTTCATTGTATTGTTTTATCAGCACGATAACAAAACATTTTGTCCTGTTTGCTGTAATCTGGTAACATTACACACTGCGCCTGCCTAATTCCTCATAGTATTCATAAACATAATATTCATGTCTTCAAACTTTGTTCCCTAACTGCCAGTACATATCTCCATGTATCTTCTTTTTTTCTTTTTACCGCAAAACATGTACTGTAAATTGCTTTATTTTCGTGTCTATAAATTTCCACCGTTTTTGTATTTTTAACATTTCACTATAGTTTAAATTTCACTGTTTTGGACATAATTCCTATTCAAACAATGTTAACGTACTATTTCACTGTGTTTTTAATTTCAGTTTTGTGCCATCAGCAAAACAAGTAAAAATGAGAGCACAGCAAAACTAGAAAAGATGATTTGCTGCATAGCAAATCAGTGTGTGTGTCTTCAAAGCATATTGGTAGGGCAATGTACAACTAGTCCATAACACAGGAGCATAAGTTGGAATGGCATCTCTATCTATTATAGCTTTGAAGTTATTTGCCAGAATCCATGCTAATGTAGTAACTATTTACTTTAATAATATTACAAAATTAACACTCAATATTAAGTAGAATTTTCTTCCCATATTGAAAAGATATGATTCATTACCTCTTGAAACTGAGTCCAATGCAACACCAGTTCCAGTGGCCCCACCTCCAACAACCAGGATATCAAACTCGTCACTTTGCAGGGATTCCAGCTGTTTACTTCTGGATGGCAGTGGCATATAGTATGCTTTTTGTGCCGCAGCATCCTGACTGTGAGAAGTTTCTAAAACCTGCATCGTTAAAAAATATGTTTTATATACATACATATATATATATACATATATATATATATATACTTATCACACATACATATATGCAAAGTTCAATTAATTTTTAAAATATATGTGCGTACAGGAAAATTTCCTAGTTCTTTACAGACACAGAGACTGGACTCAACTTGTCGTTTCGCCACAATACTGCCCCCACGGCAGAGTCATGTTCCTAGTATACCCAGTCTAACCTTAACTCACTGTACATGGCAGTCCGGCCAAGGTGGCAGTGCTATCATGCATGTTCTGGTCACTAGAATGACTACATGTAGTTCAGTTGTACATTTTTTGAAGCACATATAAAATTTGAGCAAAAATGCACTGAAGTTATGAAACCACATAATATTATGTCCCTGGACAGACACCTCCATGAGCTGAGCACCTTTATATTAGTCCATCCCAATTTTCTTCCTGAAGATTCTAAACAAATTTTCTTTGGTCCCAAAAGCATTCAGCTCAGGGAGACTTCACTGTCCATACTACATTAATCCTTTAAGTGCCAAATTTTGGACCGAGTCAACAGCTTTTCTCGGCACACATTGGGCGCATTGACCTGGGATTTTTCTCTGAAACTACGGGCATGCTGGAACTTGAATGAAAGGTCTTTTCACGAGGAATATGAATCTGAGGTCCTAATGAAAAGTCAGACTAGTTTCACTTTAGTAGATCGACTTTAGATGTGATTGGCACTGAAAAATATAAAGGCTTCACTTGAAATTTGTTCTCAAATATAATCATTTATAACAGCTTCCTCCCAACATATATATAAACCCTCACATGGGTCTTTCTTAGGGGTAACAAAGGCTTGTCCACAGTTGAGTAATTCTATACATTGTACTTGTATTGCAAAGAGAAATCCCTATTTTTTCAAAGGTATAGAACATGACATAATATATACCTGTGAATCTATGGGACATGACTGACATCAGCCGTTTAACTTTTTCACTGCCAACTGGGACATAAGTCAAACTACTTATTTAGACAAAATCCACTCAATTAAAAGGGTAATACTGGACTCCTGTTCCTTGTGAAGAGACCTTTCATCCAAGCACCAGTATGTCTATGGGTCCAGACAATTTAATGGTCCAGGTCAGCAGCTTTCCTCGGCAGGCTTGGGGCACAATGCGCCCAAATCAGTCTTTGATCGGTCAGCTCACAATTTAAGAATACATGTACACAGATAGTAAACATGGTAAAACCCATCATGGTGACCCTCAGACTTGCCCAGTGTGGCTGGCCACTTGTTCACCACCACAATTGTTAAGCCTTTGGAAGGGAATTCTAACAAATAAAACCCAAAATCAGCTCAACACAACATATGCATGTTAACCCTTAAAGTGCTCATTTAAGACTGAGTCAACATCTTTCCTCAGGGCACTTTGCACGCAATGCGCTCATAGCGCACAAAGGTGCAAAGTGTCCGGAACAAAGCTGTTGACTAAGACTTCTTTTGCTTTAGACTAGGCTTACTGGTATTTGAATGAAAGGTATCTTCACGAGGAATTTGAATCTTTTAACCATTATATGTTTAATGGCTATAAGAAAATACCCATTGCTGTCATTAACACTTTAAGGGTTAATTTCCTGCCTAAATTGCTTGTCCTGTTGCTTAAAGCAACAGTGACATAAACATCTACCATGGTGTTGATGTACTAATTGCTAACAGCAGTGGTATGGGCATTCCTAAAAATACTGAATAGTTATTTGATACACGACGATGGTTTGAACCTTAGTGGGTATTTAGACAATATCACTTTTCTGGAAAAAAAAAAATGTATCAAAGTCATGCAAATTTGCAAGAGGAATACAGTTTGTCCTGTTTGATACATGGATCTACTAATACATACGTCATGTACATGGGTGTTTTTTGTTATTGAGCTACTGTATACAGGTTACAGAGACACTGCAGCTGATTCAAATGTGTTGTATTGATGGAAGAAAATCTGGTCTGATTTTACCCGTGACTTCCTGTGTTCCTGCAACTTAGGAATGGTCTCTGCAGCAAACACGGTTCCTGCAGTGACCGCAAAGCCAGCTGCCACAAGCCTCTTTACCACACCAAACCGCATCCTGCCCCCTGGTGGTCAGTGGTGACACGACATACCACTGTAAACAGAGAATGTAGAATGATTATGTCTGCAGAAGACAAAAACACTGGCACACAAACACATAATGTAATTAAATACCCATAACATATCTTTATTCCCTATATAAGGTACATACAAAAAAAGAAAAACACAGAAAAAGAAAAGAGAACAGAAAATGTAGGTCATAATGATCTGACAGTCAGCAATACCTTGATATGTATCTTTTTTCTGTACATATAAAAACAAACAAACAAAAAATACAGAAAAGGAAAAAGAAAACAAAAAAGTAGGTCATAGTGATCTAACACAGTCGGCAATACCTTGATTTCTTGTGTAAAACTAATACAACTGAATGGCAGGACTAGTCTAAAAATAAACCAAACGTGAGCATGAATTAATGAGCTCCTGTGTATGAGTGAACAAGAAATCATGAAGCATGGAGTGATTGTTTTATTCACAAAGGCACAAGGACCCAGGACTATGAGTGATGTCTCCATTTTTAAGAACATGTTATTTGTACATGATTTCAGGAGAGTAATGTTCATTTTTACTTGAAAATTCATGTTGTACAACAATTTTACATACTGCACTGAACGATAAATCTGTATTTATGTCTGGGTGCCAACCCACAGTCATACTGTTTTTCCTCAGATTCTTTATGTCTAGGTGCCAACCCAGACATATTGTTTTTCCTGGGATTCTTTATTTCTTTCTTTCTTTCTTTCTTTCCACGGCACCCAAATTTGTCCACTTTTTCTCGGACACTATTATTCCGAAAAACACCAAACTTGCCATGGTGACTGACCTACCGGTAAAATTGTGCATATTGTTTGGAATAGTCATGGTGTGTAAAATTATGCAAAATTAGGGACAGTTAAAATTTTCAAAAGCTCCATATCTTCCAAAATAATGCAGATAGACACCAAATTTCAATGTTCATCCATAGGTTTGTGACACCTGCCAATATAATGGACAGTAAATGTAAGTTGTAGAATGTTGAAATTTTATGCTCATTAGGGGCACTGAAAATTTTTAAAGTTGAATATCTCCAAAATTATTCTCTAGAGATGCCATTTCAACTTCAATTTGTATGTCTGTGGCAAAGCTGCATCCAATGCACCCTGAACCAAAGCTGTAGGATTTTAATTTATGCACCTCAGGTGAATATGCAAAATTTAAATCTTGAATAGCTTCAAAACCATTATAGACAGAGGTGCCATTAGAACTTTACTTTGTGACACAGGCACATCTAATGAACCATGAACCAAAATTGTAGGACTTAAATATTTATGCAAATAAGACAAATACACAAAATCAAAATCTTTAATAGCTTCAAAACTGTTACACATAGAGGTACCATTTCAAGTTCAATTTGTAGGTTTGTGACAAAACTTCATCCAATGAACCATGAACCAAAATTGTAGCCTTTTCAATCATGCAAATTAGGCAAATACACAAAGTTAGATCTTGAATAGCTTCAAAACTAGATAGTGGTGTCTTTCAAACTCCAGTTTATAAGTTTGTGACTTGGCCACATCTAATGAACCAAAAACAGAACCCGCAGCATTTCAATTTATGCAAATTAGGCTAATACACAAAATTTAGATTATATTGAACAATGGCAAAGTGTAGCATTTCAAACTGTTCTCATTTGAAGGCACCCAGACAGATTAGCTGTGAAGCAAATCTTCTTTTCTAGTAAAACTTGGATGCACTTCTTATGCAACAGCTTCCCTCGCATCAAGATTCGTCTCAAACCAACAAGAGATAACACTTCTGGATTTTGCCGCAGTTGATGTTGTCTACAGGTGTTACATTGATAAATTTGTGGCTTTCGGTGCAATACAGCCATGAATACAATGATGAAGTCACCCCCAAACATTTGCTGGATAATTTGTTTGTAAGCAGGGCTGCACGAAGGATGTATGAACTCTGCCTGTGGACCATTCTTAACAAAGGGCATGAAGAAAGTATAATTTGAGTTCAAAAGTACTATTTCTAGCCACCATTCCTCAAAATAATCATGTGTCATTTTGACTTTTTAACTGAGCTTTCTTATGCTAATATTTATATTATGGTGTGATGATCGGAAAAAAGAAAAGGGAAGTTTCTTTGCTATTCTTGGGTAAAAAATTATGATTATTTTTTTCACAGCCCACATAAAGCAACATGGACATTATGTAGGTCTGGGTAGCTCAAAATGATACAAGCTAGGAATGCAATAAAAAGTAATGAAATTTAAGTGCTCTCTCTCTGTCCACAGAAAGCATCACTGGCATTTACATTCTCAAATATTGTTTATATTTTCCTTGAGTGGAAACTCATAATTGGAATGAAAGGGCATACTGGTGTATGGCATATTGACAGCAAGTCCCCAGTCCTTTCCGATATGGGGTCCTTGCTTGCATGCACCACTAGTTTGGCCACCATGAAATGGTTGTTCAGATTCGGTGAACCCAATGGTGTAAAGGTTAAGATCTATTGTTCAAATGACAGAGCCATTCAGAGCCGTCCAGGTTCAAATCCCACTGGATCCAGGGACTTTGTTTATTTTTAAACACGACAAAAGTGAGGAGATTACATCAAATGTCTTAAGTCCACCTATCGCAAATAATCTCGAAGACAAAAGAAAATTGAGCAGTGGGGAATCATGAAGTAACCCATGGGCTGGGACAGCAAGAACATAGTTTAATCCAATTATTGAACAAAAACTTCTGCCTGAATAGTGTATGAGCGTGAAATGCATGAGTGAATACGTAGAACAATAGAAAGTCTGCCAAACTTTGATAAATTTGAATAAAATATATATATTCAAACATTGACTGAGCATTTCAGAATTAAACTAGAACAGACTGATTTTCCAACAGAAAATCAAATGTCTCCCAGTGGAACACTTACGTCTCTGAATAAGGTACAGGTGATAACAAATTACAAATGACCAAGTTTCCTTGAAAATTACAATCCTATTTTAGCTCTCACCTAGATACATCACTCTAGCAATTTTCATCAAGTTCTTCAACACGTATTGCAGAGAAACCAATTTCACACAAATGACCCTGTGACCTTGAAAATTAGGTCAAGGTCACCCAAATACAATCCCAACCTAGGTCTTGTCTAGATACATAATCCTACCAAGTTTCATCAAATTCCATCATGTTCTTCATGAGTTAACGCACGGAAACCAATTTCACATAAGTGTCCCTGTGACCTTGAGAATTTGCTCAAGGTCATCCAAATACAATCCCAACCTAGGTCTTGTCTAGATACATAATCCTACCAAGTTTCATCAAATTCCATCATGTTCTTCAAGACTTGTCGCACGGAAACCAATTTCACATAAGTGTCCCTGTGACCTTAAGAATTCGCTCACGGTCATCCAAATACAATCCCAACCTAGGTCTTGTCTAGATACATAATCCTACCACGTTTCATCAAATTCCATCAAGTTCTTCAAGACTTGTCGCACGGAAACCAATTTCACATAAGTAACCCTGTGACCTTGAGAATTCGCTCTAGGTCATCCAAATACAATCCCAACCTACGTCTTGTCTAGATACATAATCCTACCACGTTTCATCAAATTCCATCAAGTTCTTCAAGACTTGTCGCACGGAAACCAATTTCACATAAGTAGCCCTGTGACCTTGAGAATTCGCTCTAGGTCATCCAAATACAATCCCAACCTACGTCTTGCCTAGATACATAATCCTACCAAGTTTCATCAAATTCCATCTTGTTCTTCATGACTTATCGCACAGAAACCAATTTCACATAAGTGACCATGTGACCTTGAGAATTCGCTCAAGGTCATCCAAATACAATCCCAACCTAGGTCTTGCCTAGATACATAGTCCTACCAAGTTTCGTCAAATTCCATCCTGTTCTGCAAGACTTATCGCACAGAAATCAATTTCACATAAGTGACCCTGTGACCTTGAGAATTTGCTCAAGGTCATCCAAATACAATCCCAGCCAAGGTCTTGCCTAGATACATAATCCTACCAAGTTTCGTCAAATTCCATCCTGTTCTGCAAGACTTATCGCACGGAAATCAATTTCACACTAGAACAGACTGATTTTCCAACAGAAAATCAAATGTCTCCCGGTGGAACACTTACGTCTCTGAATAAGCTACAGGTGATAACAAATTACAAATGACCAAGTTTGCTTGAAAATTACAATCCTATTTTAGCTCTCACCTAGATACATTACTCTAGCAATTTTCATCAAGTTCTTCAAGACTTATTGCAGAGAAACCAATTTCACACAAATGACCCTGTGACCTGGAAAATAAGGTCAAGGTCACCCAAATACAATCCCAACCTTGGTCTTACCTTGATACAAAATCCTACCAAGTTTCATCAAATTCCATCAAGTTCTTCATGACTTATCGAACGGAAACTAATTTCACATAAGTGACCCTGTGACCTTGAGAATTCGCTCAAGGTCACCCAAATACAATCCCAATCTAGGTCTTGCCTAGATACATAATCCTACCAAGTTTCATCAAATTCCATCAAGTTCTTCATGACTTATCGAACGGAAACCAATTTCACATAAGTGACCCTGTGACCTTCAGAATTCGCTCAAGGTCACTCAAATACAATCCCAACCTAGGTATTGCCTAGATACATTATCCTACCAAGTTTCATCAAATTCCATCAAGTTCTTCAAGACTAATCACACGGAAACCAATTTCACATAAGTGACCCTGTGACCTTGAGAATTTGCTCAAGGTCATCCAAATACAATCCCAACCTAGGTCTTGCCTAGATACATAATCCTACCAAGTTTCATCAAATTCCATCAAGTTCTTCATGACTTATCGAACGGAAACCAATTTCACATAAGTGACCCTGTGACCTTGAAAATTAGGTCAAGGTCACCCAAATACAATCCCAACCTAGGCCTTGCCAAGATACATAATCCTACCAAGTTTCATCAAATTTCATTAAGTTCTTCAAGACTTATCGCATGGAAACCAATTTCACATAAGTGACCCTGTGACCTTGAGAATTAGCTCAAGGTCATCCAAATACAATCCCAACTTAGGTCTTGCCTGGATACATAATCCTACCAAGTTTCATCAAAATCCATCAAGTTCTTCATGACTTATCGAACGGAAACCAATTTCACATAAGTGACCCTGTGACCTTCAGAATTCGCTCAAGGTCACCCAAATACAATCCCAACCTAGGCCTTGCCAAGATACATAATCCTACTAAGTTTCATCAAATTTCATTAAGTTCTTCAAGACTTATCGCATGGAAACCAATTTCACATAAGTGACCCTGTGACCTTGAGAATTCGCTCAAGGTCATCCAAATACAATCCCAACTTAGGTCTTGCCTGGATACATAATCCTACCAAGTTTCATCAAAATCCATCAAGTTCTTCATGACTTATCGAACGGAAACCAATTTCACATAAGTGACCCTGTGACCTTGAGAATTTGCTCAAGGTCACCCAAATACAATCCCAACCTAGGTCTTTCCTAAATACATAATTCTACCAAGTTTCATCAAATTCCATCAAGTTCTTCAAGACTTATCGCACGGAAACCAATTTCACATAAGTGACCCTGTGACCTTGAAAATTAGGTCAAGGTCACCCAAATACAATCCCAACCTAGGTCTTGCCTAGATACATAATCCTACCAAGTTTCATCAAATTCTGTCAAGTCCTTCAAGACTTATCGCACGGAAACCAAGTGTTGAAGAACATGAACAACAACAACAACAACAACAACAACAAGAAGAAGAAGAAGAAGAAGCGGAAGAAACGGGCACTCAAACAATATGTCCCCCGGCTTCCACCGGGAGACATAAATATGTGAAGCACTAAGTGTGAATGAAAAACTTTCTTTTCAACATTTTTCATACAAAATGTATCCCTGGTATCTGTGGGCAATTTCTAGGGGAAATGTACATCTTCCTGGTGTATTTCTTTGTAAAATACCCACACCCTTGCAGGACATCAGGCAAGACCACTGGGGCGTGACTTGTGTATTCAGTTATTAACAGGCCAATTAAACCATTGTTCTTGTATACTCACACATGGGTTATTCTGTTCTCATTGTAAAGTACCCATGAACATAAACAATGGAGCTTAACTGGATTCATTAATCTCCTCACAAACACATCCTTCCCTTCAGCCTTTACTATAAGCCCCATCAGCATTGGAAAGAGTAGCATGTAAGTGGTGTAACACTTCACACATACTGTGAACTCTTCACATGGATAATATGTATACACACATAACTTTTTATATATATTGATTCATATTCCTATCAAATTTCATGGCAACACCTGAAATACTTGATCAGTGCATGCATAAGTTTGACAAGAACCAATACTCACTCTCCTGGAATTGTCATTTTCAGTACGTTAATTAATGATTATCAACAGAGGATAATTAACCCCAAAGACAAACAAAAGACCATGGGCACATCTTCGCACAGTTTGTGAAATACATAACACAAGTTTGACATGAGCCAAAATTTTCACTGAATAGACATTTTCAGTAAATAAGATTAAATAATGAAAAATGAACAGAGGTTAATTAACCCAAGAGACAAACAAAAACCCATGTGCACATCTTCATACATACTGATGAGTGTTCCAACAAAGTTTCATAGGTGTAGCTCAAATACTTTTCGGGATAATGTGACACAAATCTGACATGTCTAACATTGAATCAACATCTTCACTAATTAATGATTACCTATCAGAGGATAATTAATGATTAATCCAAGAGTCAAACAAAGCCCCAGGTGCACATCTTCATATGTTGATTAATGTTCTCATCAAGTTTCATAGGTACATCTCAAATACTTTTTTGGAATATAGCTACTCGGTCGGAAACTAACATAACATTATGTGGCTTGTAAAATTAGACACGTATTTGGCCACTGGAATAAACTGAGCAGTTGTTCTACTTCAACATTTTCAGATAAGGAAGCAAGTAAAACTTATGTGACAATTTAATTGAGTAAAATAAATGCATAAAAGATGAAGGACTGGACTTGAATGCATTGAGGAATTCATGTTATTAATAGTGGTTCTGCTGACTGAAAAGCACATTCCGTTTTCAGTATTTCAATTCACTTTTGCAGTACGGTATGTGTGTGTGTGTGTGTGTGTGTGTGTATGTATGTGTGTACGTACATATCATTTAATGTACATACATACATATAGCCAATGTTTATAACAAGTTATATACATGTAAACTAACAGATCTGTGGACACAAGAACACATGAAGGTTCATGCAAAACATACTAAAACATGTACGACCCACTGAAAAGTTCCAAAAAATTTAGAAAGACAGGCATGTGTATATTGTAACAGTTTGTTGTAAAGTTAGAAAAGCATTGAACATGGCATGGCCAAATTAAAGCTCATTGCATCCTCTCTCCAAATCAAATTGAACTAGAACAGACTGATTTTCCAACAGAAAATCAAATGTCTCCCGGTGGAACACTTATGTCTCTGAATAAGCTACAGGTGATAACAAATTACAAATGACCAAGTTTGCTTGAAAATTACAATCCTATTTTAGCTCTCACCTAGATACATTACTCTAGCAATTTTCATCAAGTTCTTCAAGACTTATTGCAGTGAAATCAATTTCACATAAATGGCCCTGTGACCTTGAAAATTAGGTCAAGGTCACCAAAATACAATCCCAACGTTGGTCTTACCTTGATACATAATCCCACCAAGTTTCATCAAATTCCATCAAGTTCTTCATGACTTATCAAACGGAAACCAATTTCACAAAAGTGACCCTGTGACCTTGAGAATTCGCTCAAGGTCATCCAAATACAATCCCATCCTAGGTCTTGCCAAGATACATAATCCTACCAAGTTTCATCAAATTCCATCAAGTTCTTCATGACATCGAACAGAAACCAATTTCACATAAGTGACCCTGTGACCTTATAAATTAGGTCATGGTCACCCAAATACAATCCCAAACTAGGTCTTGGCTAGATACATAATCGTACCAAGTTTCATCAAATTCCATCAAGTTCTTCAAGACTTATCACACGGAAACCAATTTCACATAAGTGACCCTGTGACCTTGATAATTTGCTTAAGGTCATCCAAATACGATCCCAACCTAGGTCTTGCCAAGATACATAATCCTACCAAGTTTCATCAAATTCCATCAAGTTCTTCATGACTTATCGAACAGAAACCAATTTCACATAAGTGACCATGTGACCTTGAGAATTAGGTCAAGGTCATCAAAATACAATCCCACCCTAGCTCTTGCCTAGATACATAACCCTACCAAGTTTCATCAAATTCCATCAAGTTCTTCAAGACTTATCGCACAGAACCAATTTCACATAAGTGACCCTGTGACCTTGAGAATTTGCTCAAGGTCATCCAAATGCAATCCCATCCAGGTCTTGCCAAGATACATAATCATATCAAGTTTCATCAAATTCCATCAAGTTTCATCAAATTCCATCAAGTTTCATCAAATTCCATCAAGTTCTTCATGACTTATCGAACAGAAACCAATTTCACATAAGTGACCCTGTGACCTTGAAAATTAGGTCAAGGTCACCCAAATACAATCCAACCTAGGTCTTGCCTAGATACATAATCCCACCAAGTTTCATCAAATTCCATCAAGTTCTTTAAGACTTATCGCACGGAAACCAATTTCACATAAGTGACCCTATGACCTTGACAATTTGCTCAAGGTCATCCAAAAACAATCCCAACCTATGTCTTGCCAAGATACATAATCCTACCAAGTTTCATCAAATTCCATCAAGTTCTTCAAGACTTATTGAACGGAAACCAATTTCACATAAGTGACCCTGTGACCTTGAAAATTACGTCAAGGTCACCCAAATACAATCCCACCTAGGTCTTGCCTAGATACATAATCCTACTAAGTTACATCAAATTCCATCACGTTCTTCCAGACTTATCGAACGGAAACCAATTTCACATAAGTGACCATGTGACCTTGAAAATTAGGTCAAGGTCACCCAAATACAATCCCAACCTAGGTCTTGCCTAGATACATAATCCTACCAGGTTCATCAAATTCTGTCAAGTCCTTCAAGACTTATCGCACGGAAACCAAGTGTTGAAGAAGAAGAAGAAGAAGAAGAAGAAGAAGAAGAAGAAGAAGAAGAAGAAGAAGAAGAAGAAGAAGAAGAAGAAGAAGAAGAAGAAGAAGAAGAAGGAAGAAGAAGAAGAAGAAGAAGAAGAAGAAGAAGAAGAAGAAGAGAAGAAGAAGAAGAAGAAGAAGAAGAAGAAGAAGAAGAAGAAGAAGAAAGAAGAAGAAGAAGAAGAGAAGAAGAAGAAGAAGAGAAGAAGAAGAAGAAGAAGAAGAAGAAAGAAGAAGAAGAAGAAGAAGAAGAAGAAGAGAAGAAGAGAAGAAGAAGAAGAAGAAGAAGAAGAAGAAGAAGAAGAAGAAGAAGAAGAGAAGAAGAAGAAGAAGAAGAAGAGAAAGAAGAAGAAGAAGAAGAAGAAAGAAGAAGAAGAAGAAGAAGAAGAAGAAGAAGAAGAAGAAGAAGAAGAAGAAGAAGAAGAAGAAGAAGAAGAAGAAGAAGAAGAAGAAGAAGAAGAAGAAGAAGAAGAAGAAGAATCGGGCACTAAAACAATATGTCCCCTGGCTTCCACCGGGAGACATAAAAAAAAAAATGCTGTGCAAAGCACTAAATACCCTTCAGTCACAATTAATGTTTTCATTATGTCTGGGTGCCAATCCCAGACATATTGTTTTAGGAGTTCTTTATTCTTTCTTTCTTTTTTCTTAATATCTTTCAGCCACTTTTTGTGACACAGTTTTCTCAGCCATTACACAAGTTTACAACATTGAAATTTTACATACTATGAGACCCATAGCTGAAAATTGTGCACCTGGTGTTGATTTACTGATATGTTATAAATTACTAAAGTTAAAAAATCCTATTTCAGCTATTGGCTGAAAAAACAATGGTAGTTGTATTAGCCAATCGC